>JAIKVE010000433.1:0-20473 GCA_024679115.1 Phytophthora pistaciae | reverse complement strand
GCGGTCACATTCGAGCGGTCCTTCCACAATGTCCACGCCGTCCGTGACTTTATAGGAAACGCCTCAACAGCGGCCGCAACCGCTGCTGAGGCGCGTACACCACGAGCTGCCTGGTCGACGAAGAAAAGTGCGACCGCAACTTTCGTCTCGACAGTCAGGTCGCTTGTTCCGCAGGGACGCCCCATGAAGTCTGTTGGCTTGGGTGTCAAAAGCGCGAGTGGCGCACAGTGATTTAGAGGTCGACGAGCTCAGATTTAAAGGATACAATTTCTACCAATTAAACTGTATGTGTGGTCCACACCAAATACATCGGGTTGCAATCCGAGGATTCTACTGCATTTTCAGGTGGGACAGAGAAGTACTTATTTTTTACCAGAATACATTACTTAGGCAACCAAACTGAGCCACAATAGTGAGCTGTGACCTGTAGTGGTTAAAGGGACATACTGATGACGGACGACTCTGGTATTGCCGTCACGGCTTCCACTACTTGTACGTGATGACATCGCTGCTATCAAGCTTCCAGATTAGAGTAAATAAGATGTGTTGTTGTCGTTGTTTGCGCCTCGCGCCGTCGTTCCTAGCTGCTAGTCCAATACACTTTTCCTGTGTCGCTCGATGTCGGGCTTGTCCCCCGTCGTGAAGCCCCACAACTCGACGTGGACGCAGGAAAACTCTTGCGAGGTCGTCAGTGGAGGTGAATTGTAAGTTTCGCACGCCCCACTCGTCCCTCTCGACAAATCGCTATCCTGATGTGTCACAATTGGAGAAAAAAACAATAGTTAGTTTTCACAGTGGCAGCAAGGGCAACACACCGCAAATGCACTTACCAGGAACAAACCGAAGTTGCCACCACCGCCCATAATCAGCGACTCGTCCGAGCAGAGCATGAAGTAGCTATTCTTGCGGCTCCACTGGTATTTCACGAACCCACCCGCAGTGCTCGAGTTCGCGAATGTAAACAGAAACGATTCACCCGTACCGTAGTAGTGGAACGCGCGGTGCCACTCATCCGAAGCATACCCGCCAAACACATTTCCCCCCGCGTCCTTCACCACCAACAACGTCGGGCTCTGCTTCTGTGCCAGTATAAGCAGCGTCTCCAGGGACGATCCATCTGCCTCGATGCTGTAGATCCGAAACCATCGACACAACTGACTCGTGATAGGCAACGCGTGGTCGATATAGGCGATATGCTCCAGAGTCAAAATGCTTGACGTATCCATCAGCTTTGACTTGTAGTCGTCTGGCTTGACGTCAAACGAAGGTTTCTTCTTCGAATATCTCAATGGAGGCGACAGTAGCGATGGATCTGAAAGTGCTGCAGCTTGAAGAGTCTCGTCTTCGACCAGCTCTTCTTGCTCTTGCTCGTCTTCGTCTTCAGCTTCTTCCAGGCGGCGTGCTCTCAACTCTGCCCATTCTGCTCGCAGGTCGCTGACAGTGACTGGGGCCTTCTTCAGCAACTCGTTCATGATCCCTTCAGTCTCGGTAATAACGCGGGTAAACGATGCTGCCTTTGGGTCAAGCTCGCTCCAGAGTTGGTCGAACACCTGGAACATGAACATTAACAACTTGTTGAAGTACATGTCTTCATCGAACAGCTCCCAGAACGGTTCCAAGGACATGGACTCGATATCGATTTCTGAATGCTTCGGCGTTAAGCTGAAATCATAACAGCAAAAGTCAGCTTTATCAAGAGAAAAGCACACGCGCATGGGTATGACTCACGTACAATAGTTTCAGAAGCTTCACCAGCCCTTCACAAATGGACGAAGCCACCAGCCCTGCGTCGTATGACGGCAGCTCCGACGGAAGTGCACGCATCTGCAGCAATGCCAGCGCGTTCGAGTCATTCTTCAGCCAATATAAAATAGCGCGGAGCATCAGCACGCCGCCCTTTTCAAAATTTCCCAGAACGGTTGGCCGATTGAAACCAAACTGCTCCCAGATGCTCACAAGGTCTTGCTCTGTCGTCTCACTCGTCGTCGGTGAAGATGCTCCGCTGCTTGTAGCACTGGTAGGTGGCGTTGCAGCTGACGACCGCCGCAAATCTAGCTCCAAGTCGAAGGCTGGGGTTGACTGCGATTCATTCTCCACTTCTGCTGCCAATTCGGGCTTCGAGCGCTCTGTAACTTGGCCTACTACAGCATCGTTTGGGACGGGCACAACGGAGCTGTCACCGCCTTCCAAATGCTCGCGAAACAAGCGCGTAATCTCATTCACTTGCTGTCTATCGGACATGAAATTCATCTGTGGCAGGAGCTTCAACTGATGAGAAACCATTCGCAGCGCTTCCTTTTTCGCTTCCAAGCGCTCGAGTGCATCTACTACCTGAACCCGCACATTGTGGAAAATAATGGCATAATGCTGGATCATTCGCTCCACAACTTGGGCCCCCACTGCTGCATATCGTACATCTTGATACTGAGAATGGGTTCTACCACGCGGACGTTCGGAAGGCAAGCCACTCCCCGAGTCTTTCTTGAATGCAATCACTGGAGCTAGAACACTGGAGGCTGTAAAAACGTCCACGCCATTTAATTCAGAATGTTCCGGTTGCTGCAAGAAGTGCATGAGGTTGATCAACCTCTTCAGTACAATTTGGCAATGCACAGGCAAGTCGTTCACCAGGCACGTGATGTTGCGGATGCTAGCCTCTTCATCCCGCAGTTGTCCGGCTGCCACGAACGCATCATATTTATCATCCGTCAGCAGCGAGTCTGGCAGGTTCTTCAGGAAATCTAGCAGCAGCGCTCCTGCGCATTGGGGGTCCAGATCTTTTGGTACCGATCCTTCGGTCTCCACAATTTCTCGAAGTTGGTTTAAGCGGATGCTCAGCACTGTCGTACGAAATAGTCGAGGGGTGTCCGGGTTCTCCCTCAGTATCGCCACGCAGTCATCCACGATATTAGGAAGGGCCAGCAAGGGGTCAATCAAAGCGTAGCGGCTGTGGTACGGGTTCTTCGAGAGCGAAGCCAGACTGACACCGAAAACGTACTGCCACGGTTTAATTCCTCGGAGACGATGCGGAAACAGAGCCGACGGGAGTTGAATGACCTCATCCTCTTCTTCCTCCGTAGTAATGACAGCCCCTTGAATCTCCTGGTCTTTTACTTCAAGAACATTTTCAAGCTCGACTAGTACAGGCTCGGCATCGGGCGGCGGTAAGAATGAACCAGCTCTGGAAGGCGACACACCCACCGCCGCGGCAATATCAGCATCTGTAATTGTGGCAACCATCTCGCCACTAGTGCTCTCTGCAGCAACAGGCTCCATCTCCACCGTTTCCGCCGGCTCCGGCAAGTAAAATGGATCGCCACTAACTTCAATAGCGAAGTGCACGTCCCGAAGAGCGATAATCAGCTCAAGAAACAACCCCAGTCCTTCCGAGCAGCGAACCAGAGACCACTCCTCGTAATTGTTGCGAATCAAGTGCTCGCACGCCATAGAGAAGATCATCTAGCGACCACGCAATGCAAGCCACCGACAGCAAACCATGAGCAGACTGCAACACAATCCAACCATAACATATCAGCGCTTACCATTATACTCGACTCAATGGTGTGGTTGTTCAGTGCAATCTTCAACCAGCAGCGCGCCTTCCCCGCGTCAGTCTGTACATCCACAGCGTTCTCTCCGTTAATAAGACCAAAGCACCGTCCACCAATTCACAAGCCGCACACCCACCTCCGAGAGGAAAGCAGCGGACAGCACGCTCTGCACAAGTGTCGGTTCATCCACAATGAGCGTGCTGGCGTACAGCACGTGCCACCAGGACGGCTGCTCCTCGGTGCTCCGCGGCTTGAGCCCCAGCACCAAACACTCCTCAAGCGCCACACCTGCAGCCCCAAAGCATCAGCCCTATCTCCTAACTAAACCCAATACACCTGTGCTGCACGTACAGAGCTCGCCGACACAAGGGTCGCGCTCGGTCAGCTGCTGGCGCTGCTCTCTAGGCAGCGACACCGCCGCCAAGCCGCCCTCCGCTCCTGGCTGCTCGCTGGACGCTGCCTGTTGACCGCCTGCATCGCCCAACTCCGCAGCATTTTCCTTGCGCAGCACCGCCAGCGTCGCGTTCTTCAGCCGTGTCTACACAAGAAGAAGAAGAAGAATTATTCTCAGATTTCCCATATTCCGCCCAAATTGCTAGACCACAGCCACCCCCAACACGTACCAGTGCGTCGTAGCGCTGCTGCACGAAGGCGTCGCTGGCGCCGCCCCTGTCCTCGTGGCGCGTGGCCAGCCAGTGCGAGATCTTGCCCAGCATCTGATCCCCACGCGAGCAGCTACGAGCAGCTACAGTACCAAAGTGCAAGCCGAGCTTAGCCCTGCCTCAGTTTTTGGGTCTATAAATACCGCCGGACTCTGCGATTGGTCCAAAAGCGGAGGCAACAGTACCCAAATTTGGCGTGGCAATAATTAGGGAGCATGATGCGGAATTCGACCTCCACCTCCACTTCGCCGTCGCCGATGCGGGCGCGATCGCTGCACGCGGCGCTGGAGGAGGCGTCCAAGGCCTCGTCCCCGCGCGTGAGCAAGACCTTGAGCTTCATGAGCAGCGACGACGACGAAGATGAAGACGCCGAAGAGCGGGAGGAGGACGACAACGAGACAGCTGCAGACGCCCCAGTTGACCGTGCGGGGGGCACCTTCCGGCATCGCACGCGTCGCATGGAGCGCCTGGACGTGTACGTCAGGCAGGACCCGCCGTACCGCCGACAATCACTGCAGTCACCTAGCAACACGCTGCAGCGGAGGTCCTGCTCGGCGGAGCAGACCACGCCCACGTCACATCGGAGACACAACCTCGTCAGGAGGTACGTTAGTTAGTGCAAACTGGAAGGGGTTGAAGTGGGGGGATCGCTGATTGAGTTGGCTGTTTGTGGGGGTACTGTATAGATGCAGTCGGTCTGCGTCGCCGCCGTGTGCGAGTCCAGCGACGATGCTGAGCAACAGTCTCGGAGCGACGTTGTCCATGATGAGTCCCGTGAAGCTTCGAGTGCGTCAGCAGCTGAAGAAAGCGGTGATCAAGCAACTTAGTGTTGAGGGGAGCTCGGTGGGTGACTTTGGTTATTTTGGCAGTGTGATGGGGAATGGGGGTGGGTGCTGATTGTAGCTGGTGGGGTTGTTGGTGCAGAACCACTTTGTGAGTTCGTTTGAGAGCCTGCAGACTCTTCGATGGCTTGGAGCTGGTGTGTCGGCGGAAGTGTTCAAGGTTTGAGGACTGTATGTGTGTGTGAAATCAGATGCGTGGTGATTATTGACGCACTTGTGTGTTTGTGTTGCAACGTGTAGGGTCGAGACCCGAGCAGTGGAGAGCTCTTTGCCATCAAGAAGTCGAAGCAGGAGCTACGAAATGATCGCGAACGGTATCCTGCCGCAGTTTGTTCCTGCAATCCCGCTGATAGTCGTCTAATGCCATTCTACCTCCTTTGTAACAGAGATCTCATGGCCCAAGAGATCGGTGTTCTGGAAAAGCTGGCTGCGTCTCAGCACAACTTTGACAACATTGTGCGATACTATCAGGCCTGGCAAGAAAACGGTAAGCTACGCTAGATCTGTGTGCGATGTTACCGTGCTGGCCATGTGCTCATCAATTGTTTTGGACTGCATTTTGCAGGTTTTTTCTTCCTGCAAATGGAGTTGTGCGAAGGTGGCACGCTGCAAGATTTTATGACAATGCGGGATGGAGAAGAGAACCTCCCCGAACACTACGTATGGGTCATTCTGAGGGACATTGCAAGCGGGTTGAAGGTACTTCACGACCACGACATCGTTCATCTGGACGTGAAACCCGACAACATATTTATCACCGAAGACGGTCGATTAAAGATGGGTGACTTCGGTATGGCTGGGAAAGTGGTAACCTCCTCGAAGCCATCAAGCCAATTCGGTGACCTCGAAGGTGATGCCAAATACATGGCAAAGGAGCTGCTGTCCAGTGCTGACCGACTTCCGTCAGCGGATATCTTTTGTCTAGGTACGATTAAACCAGAATATTGTGCAACGACGAGTACTCACCTTGTTGTTGCTGTAGGTATCATGATGCTGGAAATCGTCACGGGAATGTCACTGCCAGAAGCTGGAAAGGTGTGGCATGAACTTCGAGAAGGAGCACTGCCGTCATTCTCTCCTGAATATTCGGATGAACTTAGCGCATTGATTCGACAGGTATGTAAACACCCTCGTCTTGCTAGCGCCAAATGTTCATACTAACTCGCGATGTTTTACATGTGCATGTAGATGATGGATCCGGATCCAGCACGTCGACCCAGCGCTGCAGCAATCCTAAAGAACCCCCGTATGCCCGTCGCTTCAGAGCCCGCTACTCTCATCATTGAGGTTCGTGCTTCATGTCAGTCTTCCTCCACACCACGTTCCAGCTAACGTTTTACTCATTCCGTTGTTCAGCACGCTCTCAAGCAAAAGCTGGTGGTGCCCGCTAAGACACGCAGCACGAGCCGATCAGCAAGGAACAGTCTGCAGACCCCTTACAAGGTCCGTCCTTCAACCCCGTCACGTTCCAAGTCCCCCTAAGCCCCCTACCGTCCGCCAGTTAAACAAACGTGGGGAAGTGCCGTCATAAAAGCGTCCACCAGCGTCCTCCGTCCTCTTCAACATCCGAAATGGTACAGTGTACCACACCCCTAACCGGTCCAATCATCACCCTATCCCTGAACCGTCCCTCGTTAACCGCCCAATTCGACCTCAATCGCCTCGATTTTGGTTGGCCTCGAAAGCCTCCAGCCGCCCGCCAGCACTGTACAGCGCCACAGTATCTCTTTTCTTACGTGATAACAAGAGTACGTCGCCGTCGCTACTCGAAAATGACCTGCAGCAACATGATACAGCAGGAGAGACAATGGAAATGACTCACTCGATGTGGCCCTCCCTACCTTGATGAATTACAGTGAAGTTCAACTCGACCGTGTCCTCGTCGCGCCGCAAAAGCCGCAAGGCCCACTTCGGCGCCCACTCGACCCAGCGTCGTGTGCTCATGAGCGCGCCCCTGTCCAAGGAGCTGCAGAACAAGTACAATGTAAGTTAGTACACTGGTACTTTCAGCGCTGTAAGTCCATGTCAGACCCTCCCCCTCCCCAAAAAGGGCGGAGGCTGGCACTTCATGGCATCGCGGGAACCGTAAGTGTCGGCCTCTCAACATCCACAGACTGGATCGACGTTGCTCAGGCTTCAAGCTCGACGGCGATCATGGGTTCTCATGGCAGCTTTGTGTTTATTATTACTATAGGTTCGCAGCCTGCCCATCCGCAAGGAGGACGAGGTCATGATCGTGCGTGGCTCGCAGAAGTCCCGTGAGGGCCGCGTGACCGCCGTGTACCGCAAGAAGTTCGTCATCCACGTCGAGCGTGTGGTGCGCGAGAAGGCCAACGGCGCCTCGGTGCCCATTGGCATTGACGCCTCCAAGGTGGTCATCACCAAGCTCAAGCTTGACAAGGACCGCAAGAAGATCCTGGAGCGCAAGAACCGCGCCGTGTCCGAGACCGAGAAGGGCAAGTTCACGGAGCAGGACGTCGCCATGGCCAACGTCGACTAAGTGCGCACTCGCTGCCACTTACGGGTCGATTCACGGCTGCCATCTCGAGCATTGTTATCGTAGAGAGAAGGAAAGACACACTAAGTATGGCAGGTGCCGCGCGGCCTGCGCGACGGCTAAACGCTGATAATGCAGATCGTGGGGAGGTGGTCGCTCTCTCTCCTTGGCATTTGCCATCTCAAAACCATTGTATTATTGTGCTCTTTTGCTTTAGCATGATTGAAGTTTCTTCATTTCCTGTTCTATCATCTGCTTGAGTGAGACTGTCGGTTGGTCCGACACTAGTTCCACCAACAAATTGATGAAGTCCACTTCTCGCTCGGAGAACTCACGCAACGACAGCTCCTGCATCTCTAGACGTCGCAGCAACTTGTTGCAGAGCGGGACTGCCTGAGGAAGCGAGCGCTTCACTGTTGCTAGAAGCTTGTCTTCACATTCGCGTGCGTACTGGTCGCGCCTCCAATTTCCAGAAGACGACTGACCATGCTGACGCAGCTTGTTCATGCGATCGCCATGCTTTTCAACAAAGCGGTCGAGGATCGAGGCTTTATTCTTCTCCTGCATAGAGAGCAACCAAATGGTCTCTTGTTAATTTACATTCGCGGGATACGGAAGATAACCATGCTCACTTACATTCTCAAGAGAGGCCAAATACATCCTAGTGGCGAGGAGCTCCTCAGTCGTAGCCGCCTTCTCCTGCAGCAGCTTTTCGTTCTCATGATGCAGCTGATCGGCCTTTTCAAGGGCCTGGTTCATTTCAGCGCTCAACCGCTGCTTGCTGAGTCGGGTAGCTACCAGATCCTCCTCCTTGTTGTTCAAGTCACTGGAGCGAGCACATACTCGTTAGCATAGAGTTATGAAATATCAAGAGAAGCTATCGCCAACTCACCGTGATAGTTGGTCTACACGACGAGTGGATTCACCCGCAAGGCGACTGTGGACTTGATGGTGCCTGTTATCAAGACAAATACGTCAGCAGTTCGAATATACAAGTATCTGACCACCATCTCGCAACAAAACTAACCTTTCTCTCCTTCGATGCTCCGTTAGTTCTCGCTCAAGTGCCAACTTCTCTTCGACCACTTGTTGATACTTCTTCTTGATTTCGGTAGCAGACCCCCCAGCACCTACGTTTCCATCACCACCTACCTACTCAAAAACAAAAAGCGAAGTTGACAACGAATTAGTAAAAGGCCCATCATATCGTAGGCAGCAGCGGCAAATATTACCCGGAGCTCAAGCGCCACGTTTCGTGCTTGTAGCTCCTCGACCTGCGCGTGAAGTGTTCGCAGCTCCTGTTCATACTGCTCAAACACTTGAGGCAGCGACGTTCGATTCTCGAGTGCGCGAACTTTGCTTCGAAGCCCGACATTCGCCAGCTTCATGTTTTCAATCTGAACCTCGAACATTGCTCGTTGCTCCTCCTGATCCTGCAACGCCTCGGCCGCGCGCGCCTCGGCTGCTTCCTTTGCTTGCTGTTGCTCACGGACGATCGATAGCAGTGCGTCGTAGTTCTTGCGAAGTAGGGTAGCATCGGCCGCTTGAACCTTTTCCGCAGTCTTTGCATCCAACCCGCTTAGATTCGGAGGCTCCAAGATACAAGGGTGCAAGCCAGCCTTCTTGAACGCTTCAGCTGTGAATTTGTCGGGCTTTGCAGATAGTAAAGAAGGCTTAGGCTTGGATGAATCGATAAATGATAGCGACGGCACCACCGGCTCCGCTTCCAATAGTTCACTTGCATCCACTTCAGGCCTTAAAATGTTCGCTTGTGAGACGCCACGATCTAGAGCTGTACACTTAAACTGAGACCACGGCGGTAGCTCCTCTTGGTTTTGCGGGTGTGACTGCTGTACGTGGTGCCGCGCGATACCTCCAATAGTACTTCTGCTGTATCCGACCCGCGGTAAGTCCTCGTGTTCTGCTTCTTGGTCGACAATCGGTAGTGGTTGGTGGGATTCAGGTGTTGAGCGACCAGGAGGCAAAGAGTGAAGTGAACAGTAAGATCCTCGTGGACTCTCCGATCCGGCCAACTCTATCTCCTTGACATCTTCCAATGATTCGCGCAACTGCTCATATAAATCCGTGATAGTCGCCTGTGCTTCTAGCGTTGCGTCACTCTGGTCATTAACCTCATCTCCGCGAAAAGCTGGACGTGTTTCAGGGACTCGAGCTACGGAGGCAACCGTGTCGATCGTGTCAATGGATCCACCAAGTATGCTTCGTTTCCGTTGAGCGAAGTCGCTCAACCAGCTCATAGCTTCCGACTCAAACGCCCCATCCGAAAACGAGGCGGACAATCTCGTTTGTGGCAGTTGTTGAGTTGACACATCCCTCTCCAGCGTTTGTTGATTCATAGGCGAAAACGTCCGAGCTGAAGACGCTCCCAATGGTGGTGAAGTCGACGCGCGGATTAGAGAAGGTTTTGAGTCTATGGTTGAGTCTGGTGTGTTCAAATTTGTAGCTTGACCGAAGATCTCTTGCCGCTCTTCGTCTGGGCTGGCTTGGAAACGGAGCTGCTCGAACGCAACACCGCGTAGTGGTTTGCAAACACATGCGAATCCTCGAAGGTTAGCCACAGCGTTTAGCATCTGCACGCTTTCCCGCAAACTCGAGCGCGAGTCGATCACATTTGCATACAGGAAGGTCTTTGCGTTTGCAGTCAAGAGCGGCAACATGAAGTTGGACAGGACCATCTTTCCAGCGGAGCTCATTGCGTTAGCCCCGTCTCCAGTTCGCCTCGGAGAAAGTGAAGGCTGTCGTAGTCCTTGCAATATGTTGTAGAATTCGTACTTCTCTTGATTCAGGACGGGGTCTTGGAATTCTTTCTGGTCAATAAGGTCCACGAGATGCACCGTGCTGACCTGACCGCCATGAAATATCGCCAAACGTACGAAGAAGTGGACACTTTCTGCGTTTTGTTTCCGTACGATGCGGTTGGTCTTCGCAGTTTGAACGATGCGAAAGGCAGAAGCCAACGATGTCGCCTCTAACGAGACAAACGACAAAGGCTCAGCTGGAACTGATGCCATTCTGCTTCCTTCAGTTGATGCCCCTCCTATCGGGCTCTTCAGTAGGTCAATCGCTTGGTTGTTCACGATAATCCAACTGCTGATTCCGAGTCGCCACGGCTCGTTCTGTAGTGGTCGAGATCCCAGATCCAATCGAGAGAAGAACGCATGCAGCATTCCCACTAGCTGTCCGTACAGCTCCACGACATCATTCACTGCCATTTCCGGCTGAGGAGCAAACCCGCCCCCGCCGACACTTTTGCCGAACAGCAGCCTAAACTTCTGCGTGGGATGCACGCCCCACACGACAATGTTGGAGTTGATTCCGTCTCGCGCAGTACGAAGAGCTGGTAATGTGATCTCAGTGAAGAAATCAATCGCGTGTGAAGGCGACGTCGACGAAAACACCGAATGAAAGTCCCACTCAGCCGCAGGCGCTACGATACCAGTAGATCCGGTCGCCGCTGTTCCACCGCCACCAGAAGGCCCATCGCTCGAGGCTTTATTCACAACTCGCACGCAGTTGTGCTGTGGCAGAACCTCGAACACTGGCGCTGCTCGGTTCGCAGCTGTGACGTAACAGGAAACGTGGATCTGGCTTAGGACCGGGACGCTCACATCAGGAAGTGCTGAAGAAGCTCCACTGCTCGAGACGTCCCCGAAGCTAGAGCTGCCTCCGTCCGCCATCTCCGCTTGAAGCAGTGAACGCCCCTTTAGCCCTTCTGCGAGATCAACAACACAAGCAAATGCAACGACAACAACAACGAAACGAAACCATGAAACGCATTCATAAAATAAAAAATAAAACGCACCGCTACAGTCGCGCTGGATGCCGAGTGCCGCGCGCTGCGCTCCAATAATGACTTCTCCTTCTCCATCGACTTCGTCTTCCCTGTTGCTACTACCAATATGCTAACTACCGATACACCCGAGAAACCCTCCGTGTCTCTGGTCGCTCTAGATTACATTATAACTTTGCTTGAGGTGTGGTGTGTGTCGTATCCGCTGCCACCAAGGTGCGGAGGTGATGGTGTCTTGGCTTGAGAAAACAAAAGTGTGCGGACTGCTCGGATAGCCACGACCGAAGCCATTCACGGCTGCAGCTCGCACGAAGCCAGCTGCTTCGCCGCTTCTTCGAACGTCGGAGCGTCGTACGCCGGCCGCAAGAGAGAAAGCGCACGCGAGCCGCCGTCCTTGAACGACATCTCAGAGGACTCGTCGTTGATCTCCTCCATGACGCTGTCCTCCAGGATCTCCGAGCGCTCCAGCGACACGTGCGTGTCCGTCTTCTGGCCGATTGTCTCTACAAGGTCGTCGAAAAGACCGATCTTCCACGCAAGGTGTTTCTCCTCCAAGAAGTACCACACGCGGTACGCGTTCCAAAAATGCGCGTTGTCCAGCTTCTTCACCAGTGCGCCGTTTACTGAGTCGCGGAACACCTTCTGGATTCGCTGCACGTCGACCTCTACGTCGCTCAGATCCACGCCATTGTTTACAAGAAAGCGCAACAAAACCAGCAACTCGTACTCGGACGGACGGTAGTGACCGCTGTGGGGATAAATAGTTTTAATGACCCCTTTCGAGATCACCATCATGCCGGCCGTCTGCACGCACTCGCCGCCTACGAAGCTCGTATGGTGGATCCGCGGGATCTTCTTCGTCTCCTTCTGCGACCCGTAGAGGACTCCATCGCGCAGCACAAAAATCCATCCGTCCGGGCCCGTTTCCACGATCTCTTGCGAGGCGTCATGCACAATCACGCCGTTCTCCACCGAGAGCGCAAACTTTTGGCGCTCCGCAGCCGTGTCGCAGTACAACACCGTCTCGCGCTCGAGCTTCGTTCTCGGTACTCCAGCGACTTCAATCGATTCATCGTCCAGCCACTCCCAGAAGCTCGGCTTCGTGGGCTCCATGGGCTGGCGCTTCCACTCTTTATAATAAGCGCGCAGGTTTGCTCCATAACTATTCAGACACCAACAAAACGCATTAGTGTACCACTCCAACATTGATCCTACAAAGATGCAAGTTAAACGTACCGGTGCTTTCGATCGCAGACCTCGAGCCAGCTCTTCTTGTCCACAACGGAGATGTTTCCTGCGCTGTAGCCCTTCACCAGCTTGGGCGAGTACTTCTTGGCCAGCTTGACGATCTCGTGCATGTTTTGGTATGTGGTTCGTCGTTTAGCACGCATGCCCTCCGCTGTCATTTGTTTGTTTCCGCTCGCCTTCTCCGTTGTCGGACTTTGCTGACAAAGAGTGCGTTGGTCTGCGGCAGCTATTAGCCAACTCCCGTCACTTGCTCTGACGCGCGCTCCTGGGTTTCTGTTGTCGCCGCCACGGTGCCGTCGTTCAGTAGTTCGGGTGCAAACTACCTACTAAACAATGCGTGCGTGTGTGCGTGTGTGCAATAAGTGTGCGTGCGGCAACAGACGCGGAGTCAAGCCAAGCGACGCGTCGGATCTTCCGTCCAGCAAACTGCAAGAGCGCAAGCGCAAACAGCAGCGGCAAGAGCAAAGGGGCAGACAGGCACAAGACCGCCGTGCGGTGTGTTTTATCGCTGCTGCGCTGTGCGGATTGAGGTGGCAGTGGACAAACGGCACAAAAGGAGCTCGTGCACAAACAACGAGCTCGCTCGGCAACTTGTTTTGAGGTGTGTGGGTGGGTGTGTGGGGCCAAGAACTAGTTCACTCTCGGCTTACAGCGACAAAAATGCACTACTGCGCAGGGCAAACACAGCACAAGCAAAGCACAACAGACAGAAGGAGACAAGCGTTAGTGGTGAGGCGTCTGTCGCCCAGCTGCGACGCGGCAGCGGCGGCGTCGCGGAGGGCCAACAACTACAACAGCAACCGCAACAGCAAGCGCCGTTCTGATCCGTACCTCTTTGTCTGGTTTGACGGCGACGTCTTCTCCTGCCTTCTACAGCGCAAATTCTCTACTGACCGAAAAATGGGTCGGCGCGTGGGTGGACCTAACCCTTCGGGTTGCCGCACGGCCCCGGCTGTGCGCGGGAGGGAGCCCACTCTCTGGCCTCAATGGTCGATTTTCAACCAACCACAGAGGGTTTATTGAGATTGGTCCAATCAAAATGGATGTAGCGCGCGTCCTTTTTGGCCTATCAGCGGTGGAGTCCGTGGAACCCTAACCTAACCGGTTAACTAACCGTATTATCCGTCGTCGCCGAGAATGTTCGGGGGCGTTGTATGTATTGGGCACCATGAGTGACCTCTTGCCGGCGGCGGCGAGCACTGCCAAGAGCTGCAAGGTGAAGGCCCCTCCCCAATGCATCTCAGCTTCGTTGCTAGCCAGCCAGCCACAGCCACGGCAAAGCGAAGATAAAAACGGCGCGTGTCTCGGGAGATTCGTCTCAAAATTTGTTTATCGAGAGAGATTCGGCGACTGCAACCGGACGAAACGCCGCAGAGCGAGCGAGCGCTGCTTGTCGAGCACAAAGTGCTTTGAGACCGCTCGCTGGTCGACCGACGAAGACATCCGCGTCTGTAGTTGCAGTTGGGCGCACGGTACCATTTGCCAGGATAAGACCGCTGCCAGGTCCACCCCGCCCCACCTGCGTGGAGTCGACGACGACTTCCCCGACCGATGGCCGATGTCGCTGGGCGTTTTGCAGTCGTTGCAGCCCCGTCCGGCCTGCTTCAGAAACGCTGAGCACTGGCCGCTGTCGAAATGTGTGCGGGGGTGATGTCCTCTGCGCGGCACCGCACCGCCGCTCCGGACTCCTCCTCGCGGCGAGATCGGCGACCACGACGCACTGGCTGTATCCCCTCGGCCGGTCCCACCCGGTGCGCCCATCCAAACCCGTGATCGTGTCGGGCCCAGCCGGCGGCGAGCGCCGAGACGAGTGTGCGGGGCAACGCGTTGAAGGCGCAGGACGTGGCACGGGCTCAATGGAGAGCGCTGCGTGTGACGCGTCATGGTCGCCGACCCGAACAAGCAGATGGCTACACAAGTTAGTCGCTTCAACCGGCGCAAGTATCCACGGCGAGACCGCCGGACGTTATGATCCGTAACGGGCAAGGGAAGACGCTGAATTTCGCTAGGATGGCCAGCAGCAGCAGTGAGTGCAGCACCCTCTTCGAAGGCTCGGCTGTATCCGTTGCTTCGGCTTCCGCGGCTTCGGAGCAGTACGACGACAACGACTTCGACGACTACTCGGACTCGTTCGAGTCCGACGACGATGGCACGGGTTCGGATGCAGCATCCGCTGCTGCAGTTGCAGCGGCAAACTCACAGTCAAGCGAGACGAACATCGCCCTGCTCAGCGCCGGCACCCGCGTGCAGGTCTTTTGGATCGAGGAGAACAAGTGGTTCGACGGGCTGATCCAACGTGTGGAAGAGGGCAACGAAACGCGCTACTTCGTCCAGTACGACGACGGAGAGCAAGCGTGGGAGGTGCGTACTGTAGCATGCTGTTGATCCGCTCGTGACGAACGACGAAGTTCCGTGTCCTGAGTGTGCGTGTGCCGTTGTCTTGCGTTATCGTTCACTCGTAGGGTCCTGCTAAGATCCGCCCTCTCCCCGCAGCGCTCACGACTGCAGATGAGTACGATCAAGGACAGCGTCTACTGCCGCTGAGTGAGCACAGCGCTCGAGAATTAGTGGGGCGTAAAGCGATTGTGTACTGGCCTGACGAAGCCGAATTGTTCGACGGTGTCGTGAGCAGTGCACAAGCCTCACCAGCAGCACTATTGATTGAGTACGATGACGGTGACAGTCGCTGGGAGCAGGTAAGGAAGCATACTCACGCGGTTTCTCTCTGCTCTCCTTACTTACTTGTCGCTCCATCGCGTATTATAGGAACACACGTTCAACTGCATCCTCTTGCAACGACCAGCAGTGGAGACATCAAAGGCCCAGCTCAGTATACCTGACGTCGTGGCCGCTCCGCGGTCTCCTCCCGAGCGAGTGCTGTTTGCTCGTCCCTTTAGACAAGTCGTCAGTGATCACTTCCAGCCTGTGCGGATTGCGAGGCCATACCACTGCGTCGTTGCGAGGCACAGCGACTCGGTGATCATCGCGCGTCGACCCTACAGTGAGCGCAGGTATCTCCATACAGTTCACGAGGCTCTTGAGTGCTCCCGATGCGGCCTACAAGCAACAGCAGCACCTCATCCAGGGAAAAGCGACACCATCGTACAGACCACCTTGTCTTCATTGCACCCTGAATCACAATCTATGTAAAAAAAAATCAACACTCATGCAGTCTTTCTACCACGAACCGATTTGAGCACCTTCTTGATCGACGAATGCCCGAATGTCGTCGTCCTGGCCTGGTCAGCGTCGCCTCGAGACGTACTGGAGGACGCTGCCTCGACGTCACTGTCCACATTCTCATCCTCGGAAAACGCGTAGCCGTGATATTGGGCCCCAGGCACCCCAATGAACGATGACGAGCGCGCTCCAACTCCGGCAGTCGTGGCGACGTTCACTGCAACTGACCCTGGTGCTTCGAGGAAAGATGGCTCCACACCGGCGCCGAAGCTGTCGCTGCTACCAATGGCATGAAATGACCCGCGGATGCGGATGTTGCGCTTCTTCTCGCGGCTCTGGAACCCTGCTGCATGATCAGGATTGATCGTATCCCCACCGCTCGACGAAGACGAAAATGGCGACGCGATTAACCTTTCACCGAGTGGCGAGGAGCGCATGAGCGTCTCCTCCGGGCTCTCCAGTCGCGGCATGTTGGTGAACAGCTTGGCGTAGTCCACGACAGTAGCTGGTTCATCCGACCACGCCGTGTTCGATACAACCCTCCTGTGCTCGCGCATCATTCCACGCGGAGAATTCGGCAACCCCATGAGCTCGCGCTCCTGCAGAATATGATACATGGAGGGCAGCGAAAACCGGCGCACAATCTTCCAGAGAGCGTCGCGCAACAAACTCAATGACAACACCAGGAGACACACAAGCCAGAAGGTCGGCAACTCTTGAAGATACTCCATCTCGCCAGTGGCTTGCGGGAACCCTGTGTTTGGCAGCGAAATGAGAGAGCCAACGGCAAACCACAGCAATACAGACACGGTCACTGTCAGCACGAACTGCCACGTGAGCATGAACGCTTCGAGACACAGCTTCAGGTTCACGACAATCACCAGATTCGTGAACACCACGAACCCGAGAGTGACGAGACCGCCACCTTTTCCGGTCTCGGTGGCGATAACCGGGAAGTCACGGATGCTCAGGCCAAAGCCCTCGAACGCCCAGGCAGATACGAAGAAGATGACGAGCGAGTGCCAGACGCCGTTCAAGATCCACGGCCAGAATACACGACGACGCAGGAGGACGTTCTTCTGACCGAGCGCGTACAGGTACGGAAACTTGGCGGCACTGGTAGATGACACGTCTTGGTCGAACACGGCAAAGAGGACCAACGGCACACTCGTATAGAGGACATTGAAACTCTGTGCGGCCACATCCAGGATAAGCGGCTGACCGGAGAACCCGCAGAAGCAGCCAAACCAAAACGTTGTGAGCACATACGTCACGTTCTTGTAGAGCATGTAGCTCATGAGCTTCGCCACTCGACGGTAGGCCCAGCGACCGTGCACGAACAACAGTCGCTGCAGGAAGCGGAATTGCGCCAACGCATAGTCCGAAGCGTTCACCGCCTGTGCTCCTTCCTGGCCGGAAATGCCCACACCGATATGCGCGGATTGGATCATCGCTACGTCATTCGCTCCATCTCCGATCGCAAGCGTCACACTGTCCGGTTCAAATTCACGCACAAACTCGACGATCTTAGCCTTCTGCTTGGGAGACACGCGACAGCAAATGACCGCTGAAGCGCACTGGCGAGTGACTTGATAGAACAATTTGCGCAGTTGAGGGCGAAGAGCGAATTCGAGGGCTTGTCCATCGATCACGAGTGCCAACTGCTGCGATGTTGAGCCATTCTGGTGACGGTGCTCGCCACCATACAAACTTCCAGCGAGAGACCCGTACTCAGCGGTGTGGATCGCCTCATCGTCAGCGTCGATTCCGATATCATACAACGATTCTTCATCGGACGTGAACTTGTCGGCATACTCAGCGTCAGTCGCAACGGACGAATACATTGGCGTCTGGCTGAACGTCGAAGTCCTGGACGTACGACGACTTCGGTGGCGCTTTCGCTTTTGTTTCCGCTTGTGCTTTGTAGTAGCACCGAAGAAAAACTCACTGATCGCCGCCTTCGCACTACCCAGGAAACTGTTTGTCCGGGACCGTGGTCTGCGTCTAGCATCGTGAGAGCGACGGCGCGCCCCTCTACCTCCTTTGGACCTAGAGGAGGAGGAAGAAGTGAGTGAAGCCTCACTTCGCTGGGACAACTCCTTTAGCGCCGCAGCTGTCGAAGTGTAGTCATCACCGCCAATTTGCTGGACGTCCATATCGTGCGAGAGCAACGCACTAGCGTATCCAATGTTCACAGCAGTCTCCATTTTGTCGCCCGTGAGCGTCCAAACTTTAATGTTTGTCTCCTGCAGTAGACGTAGCGTCGCAGGCACTCCAGCTTGCAACTTGTCTTGGACCGCAGTGACACCAAGTAGGATCAGATCGCGCTCGATCTCGTTCATCAGTGGGTCGATTGCATTTTCACGGCCCTGGCGTCGTTTTACCAGCTCCTCCATGGAAGCATGAGCCTGCGAATAACGGGCATTCCAGTCCTCATATTCCGTCCTGCTAATCGTTTTATACGCAAGACAGAGTGTGCGCATACCAGCTTTCGCGTACACCGTGAGCTGGTCAGCTGCTTCATCGTAGGACATGCCGCCAGGCATCGTAGCTTGATCGGCCGCCAGTCGTTCAAAGATCACATTGTCAGCACCCTTGCAGAGGAGCTCGATCGTACCGTCGGGGGTTTCAATAATCACCGTCATTCGCTTCCGGTCGCTGTCGAACTCGAGCACATTCAACAGTTTGTACGCGCTAGGTGCCGCCCACCCCGGTTCCATGAGCATCATCGTGGCGGGTGTCCTGTGTACGAACCGGACGTTGCAAAACGCTGCTGCAGACACCAGTGCCTGCTCGTCGGGCGACGACGCTGAGTACTCTGGGAACGATGTACTACACATTTCTGCTAGAGACTTGGTGGGGATCAGCGTATGGCACAGAGCCAAGTGTCGTAAGAAGCGGCGCAGAGTTTCTGCCTGCTCGCCTCCTGCTTGAAGATCGGCAAAAAGCTCGGATGGATCAAAGTCCACAAACCTCGGACCGTCCTTCGAAGTCATCGACGAGGGAGACGAAGCAGCGCTGGGCACCTCCGCCTCCATGTCTTTGTCTTGCATGATGCCACCATAATGCTTACCGCCGACCATGCAGTAACGGAATAGCATGAGGTTCATCGTGAGTGTTCCGGTCTTGTCGGTGAAGACATGATGTACACGCCCGAGGTCTTCGTTCAGCGCCGATGACCGCACCATGGCTGGAGTATCCGACTGCTTGTCGTACATTTCCAGATCTTGCTCGATAAAATACGCTTGCCAGTACTTGACGAACTCCAACGAGACGTTCAGCGATATAGGAACAAAGTTTTGCATGATGATGAAGTAGCGCAAGTGGAGCTTGGCGAGTTCGGCTAGCGGGTGTGAGGTCGGAGCGCCAGTCAAAACGTAGTGCCGCCGCTCACTAGCGCTGAGAAGATACCAGAAGGAGTCACCTTCCGTATGCATCCAATGTGCTCCCAGTAGCGCGCCCAGGAAACACACGAGCTGCTGGATAAACACAATGCCGATAATGAGTCGGTTAAGTCGTCGCTCGACCGACGAAGTCTTGACAACAGGCTCAGTGTTGCTGCAGAAAACCTTGGTCTCGTGACCTGTGAACACCACCATGCCTGTAACGGAGCGCGTGTTGCGAAGAACACAACTCCGCAGCATCATTTGCTTCGCCGTCACTGGCATGCGCACACGCACAAGCCCATCCCCACCCACTTCAGTCTGCAAGAGGCTTGCAGCAGGTTGCACAGAGGCTGGAGATGCCTTTGGATCACCGGTAGCCACACCCAACGACTGTGCTTGAGCAGGACTGAGCACCGCCGAAAAGGTGCCTTCAAAACTCGTGATACGGTTGTTCGGCTGTTCACACACCATCATGCCGCGCAGCTCGTTGTGGCCTCCACAATCAATGCTCCGATTAGTGCCACCACCAAACCCACGACAAAGCGAAGCCACCAACGGGATGGCCGTGCGGATCTTCAGGTTCGTTTCGCCGTCCAGCGACTTCGTCTCAATATACGCCAAATTGGACTCCGTCGGCTGCTGCTCTGGTATCGCCGGTTCTTGCGTTCCCTGGCTGTCTCCCATGTCAATAAGAAGATCCGGTTCGTCTCTCTTCCCCTCCTCGACATCGTCTGGACCTTGCAGTTCTCTCGGGTTCGCAGTCACCACCTGCACCTGTGTCCGTCTCGTATCGTCTTCGTGCTCCATCGCCTCTGTCGAGAGCAGGAACAAGTCTGCCGGGACAGTCTGGTCGTTCATCACCTTGACAATGTCTCCCACGCGCAAGTCCCCCCATTGCCGCTGCTCCCAGTTGCCCAGCGGCGTGAGCGTCAGCACGGGTCGACTGTTCGTCACGCGGTCGGCACGGTGTCGCTCTCGGTCCTCCAGCGCCTCTTTAATTGCACTGCACACGAACACCACTACAAGAGGCAGCAAAATGGTCGGGATGCCGCTCGTGTTGCTCACTTCTCGGATGGTCTGGAGCACGGCGATGAACAGGAAGTAGACGTTCGAGGGCCGCTGCAGCTGCGCCAGCAGCACGCGCGGCGCGAAGTTCCACGCGCTGTACTTGGCACTCACCACCACATTGCTCGCGAAGGGCGACGGCGGCTCCACGGCGTCTTCGTGCGGCCTCTTGGCTCCTCCGAAGAGCCACGACGAGCGGCGATTGCCCAGTCGACGTGCCTCCCGCTCCTC
>JAIKVE010000432.1:0-20477 GCA_024679115.1 Phytophthora pistaciae | reverse complement strand
CGCGAGCAACAGCGCGGCGGCGGCCTCCTCCGCGACGACCTCGACGCCCATGGACGCCAGCGCGGACGACTCATCCACGCTGCGTACGTTCGCCGTGATCCTGTGCGGCGAGTGCCAGTACCTGGAGTTCCCCGGCTGCGACGTGCACGGCGCGCTCTACACGCAGCCGCTCTCGGACGCGGACGGCAAGCTACACGCTAAGTGTCCGACCTGCACGGCCGCCACCAACAACGCCAGACCCTTCCGAGACGGCTGTCGCCGCTGCAAGGCGAGCAGCACCGTGTCCATGTGGGTCTGCTCGCTGCAGGAGATCCAGCAGGCCATGGAGGCTTTCCCCGTCGCGACGGAGGAGATCGAGCACACGGTCATCAACTGCGAGCGCTGTGTCAGCGTTATATTCCCAAGGGCCAGAGAGGTGCTCACCACTCGCACGGCGACGGAGCCCCTGGCTGCTGCTAGCGGAAAGCCAATGAAGGTGGCGAACTTCCAGCTGAGTATGCCCCATGTAGACGGGTGTCTTCGCAAGGGGATGCCACTGCAAGCGGTGCCTGTACGACTGCCTAAGAGCGAGCTGAAGTTTGTGGTGGAGAGGATTGCCAGGTGCCCGTTGGCGCCGAGGTTGACGGGCAAGCCACAGTACCGACCGAGGAAGGTGGAGCTGATCACTCAACAGAACCATCTGCACCAGGTAAGCAAGCAAGGTGGCGGATGAACATACAAAAAGAAGGGATGTCTAACAGGGCGCTCGGTTATTTACGTAGGTGGCTATTAAATTGTTGGCAACGGTGGTTGGCGCGTTCGACCCGAATTCACCTGCAGCAGTGGGGCCTCTTCGGCAGGTATGTGCTTGCGCTGCAGATTTTTTTTCGTGATTGTTTACCTGACGTAGTACTGAATCATGTTCATGCCAATAATTAGGTCGTTGCAATGCTGGGGAAAATGGAGCCGCTTGCATTATTTTCTGAGTGGTCGCCGCCTCGGCAACTATCAGACGAAAATGTGATTCCGAAGGAAGTGACCTCGAGTTCTGCATTTGACGACCAGCATGCCATCTCGAAGTACGCTACGAAGTGACTCCGATTTCAAACGAGGCAGTGATACTGATCTATGTATTTTTGGTGATGTGTGCAGCATTCTAGATAATGGATCCAGCTTTTGGAGGTCAGCACACAAGACCGAAGATGAATCGTCCCAACCCGGAGAGTGGATTGTGTGCCAATTCGCATCTGCAGTCACGCTTTCTTCCATTGAGCTGAAATGGCACGCAGATTTCGTACCCGAACGCTTTTCCTTGAGTGTCTCAAGAGATGGAATGTCGTACGAAGCGGTGGCTATTGTAACTGAACGCACCTCTGACAGCCGGATCCTCGTGCCAAAGGTTGGTAATGTCAGCTGCGTTAGGCTCGTCATTGGGTGTATTCATGTATTTATTGTGTGTTTGATTGCAGGGAACGCTGGTGACTTCCATCAAAATTACAATGTTTTCTTCCAATTTTGCCGGTTCGTACTCTAAGTCGTTGGTTTTGAGGTGACCCAGTTCTGACCTTGGAATATAACCAGGTGAAACATTTGGGCTCGAGTCGATATCATGCAAGGAGGCAGCCTTTCCGTCGTTGCATACTTCCGCCGGTGTGGCGTTAGGAAATATTCAACAGTGGCTACTTGATGCTGCTGTTTCGACACAGCCTGATGTCCGAGATCTGGCGCTTCAGGCTCTTCAGCAACTCCTACTTGCATCAGGTTCCCTCTGCGGACTCCTACAGCTCGCAACATGCCTCGTACTCAATACTCGTGTGGTATCAAGCGCCCCAACTATTGATGTGCAAACATGGAACCGACTGGACGAGCTCTCTGAAGACGCCCAGGCTTCGACACAATTGTTCCTGGTGGAGCTAGCAACGGCAATTCAACGTGTTGTGATCGGAAATCACTCGCAGGGCGATCAGAAATCCCTTCTCGACAAGCATGCCGTTGAAAAGCTCTTCATGTTGCAGGAAGAGATCCACGCTCCAGAGAATAACCCATCATATACGGTAAGCACTCAAGAATCGATTGACGTACGTTGCGCTGAAATGGTTACTAACAAGAATGACAAATTACTTCAGGATGCCGGGGATGATACTGCGTCGCTTTCTTCTTTAGTCACCTTACTGGTTGGACGGCAAAAGTTTTTGGATTGTGTTAAGCGCCGATCGCAGGTACTTTTGAAGCGTGTGGCGTTTTGCTCTGCATTTTCGATAAATAAGGTTCTAACGTGTTTGCTAATGTACTTGTAGCTGGGGATTATTGTTATGCATATGCTTAGCGAGCTGTCGGCGTGGCAAATGAAACGAATGCAGAAAGCCGAAGAGTTCACTGGAAAACGCGAGCTTGAACTCATGCAGCTAGAAGAGCCTTTCTCGATGGAAATTTGTCCCGAGTTTTTTACGATATCGCATCGATTGCTGGTCAGCGTGCTGGCACGGTGGCTTCCAAGTGGACTCAAGCATGAAAAGGCTGATCTTCGACCCGAGGAGGAGGAAGAAGAAAAGGACAGCGACTCTGCATTTAACGGCAACCATGGGATCGAAGACGTATACGATGCCTTGACCTCCTCGCTCGTGCAGTTTCGTGTGGATTTTAAGAAGCCGCGGGGAGCAAGCGAACAGGATCCGTCATCACAAACACTTAACGGGGGACACGAAGGTCATTCAAAGTTCTCACCTGATGGCCTATGTGTTGCGGTACTCGAGATAGTAACCTCCAACCTTCGCCGCTTAGTTCTCTCCAGAATTGATCCGGTCGATATCGGTATCAAGCCAGCATTCGTCCAAAGCGAAGATGACTTGCTGTCGGCCCCACCAGCGCTAAACCCGACGGTGTCTTCGCTGGAACAGTTGATATCACTCGGCACGAAGCGAAGTGACACATTCTTCCCTGTATCCTTGAAAGCTGCCGCCGCGATGGAGGTTGGGACTGAAGCTTTCTATCCGTCAGCCCACCAGCGAACGAAGGTGCTGGCTTCGCGTATGGGGAAAGGTGCCACGCTGGAGGTTCAAGTACGCTGGCCTGTTCAGGAGCGGGACCAGGAAGACCCGCGTTACGAGAGGCTTATCCTGATGCTTCAATTCGAATGCATTAAGCTGGGGATTCGGCACGCCATTCGAGGAAGCTGGTATTTTTTCATGCATTTGGTGGTAGAGGTGCCTTCGACGCGTGACACGGAGGAAGTGCTCACCCAACACTTCGCCCCGTGCATTCAGCGCGCTGGCTTTTCGTCGTGGCAAGTAGCTGCAGGGGCGCAGGAGCTCTCGATCAATCTACAGAGGCATCTCCACTGGAACCGTGTCGAGAAGATGTCTCAAGACTCGGGGGCTGGGTGGATTCGTGTGTATCCCGCAGACGTTGCTGCCTATGACGAGGTGCTCGCGGATGTTGAGGGGTTCCTTACAGAGCATGGAAAGTATAAGACGACACCGGCGCGCCCGTAGCGCCGTGGAAATGCCGTTTTCCTGATGAATACAATAGACTTGTTGAATCGCCGATGTTTTACTGCATACTACGTAGTACGAGCTAAACTAAATACCTCGAGCAACGAGTGTCACGACGGCCTTGTCGGTAACAGAATAGGCGAAAAGCGACGTAGCAACTTTTCCTACGACCTTGGGCGTGAATGTCACCATGACTTCGATAAACTTTCGAGGCTCGATCGTGGTCGTTGTATACGCACACGAAAAAGGTTCTTGCAGGTCCTGCAGGAAAACGGTCATCGGCGTCTTGGATCCATTGCACACATACACTGGCACCTCGTGGGATTCGCCAACGTTGCAACAGCCGAATTCCACAGCTCTGGCATGGAAATACAGTCCTCGCCGCTTTCCGCGCTTTGTGTAGTAGAAAGAGTCCGTTTGCGAAGAAAGCTGGTGCCGAGATCGTGCGATCTCATCGAACGGTGGGAGCACTTGAATCACTGGACGATCCACAACGACACTAACTTCTCGCGAATACGTTTTACCGACTCGAACTGTTAGCGAGCCGAACCAATCTTCCGCCCTTAGAGTCGAACTGACGCTGCTCGTGCCACCTCCAGTTCGCCGCTGGACGAACGGCTGCGATATCGGCAGCACAGAAACAAGAACTTCCGATGCTGGTTGGATCATGCCAGTGTCAGGACGGACCTTCAGGTTTTCCAGTGCACAAACTTTGAACGGCAACGCGTGGGCCGTATTGTTGGCCAATCGAAGCTTGGCTTTCTTGATCACCACTTCACCGCTTTTCTTTCGAACTCGGTCAAACCGAATAAATGTGGGGCTAACTTCCACTTGATCCCCAGAGGAACTAGCTTGCAGCTCCTGGACACGTTCCTTCGTATCGGCCTCCTTTCGCGACGGAGTGGCTCTTGCGCTCCTTGGTGCCTCCAGCTCCATTTGCCACCTCACACTGGCTTCAATGACAACATCATATGGATGGAATAACGCCTCGACGCCAACCCCCCTGAACTGAAAGATCCCCGATACAGCACCCGGATATCGTGCGTTAAAAGTAACGTGGAACGCACTTGAGGCCTTCGGACCCAGCTCCAACACAGCCGGAGACACGCTGAACTGTTGGCATCCAGTGCTCAGAGGCAGCAGAGAGACACATATTCTTCCGACCGAGTTCGTCCCATTCGTGAAGACGACTTGCTCCGTCATGACGTCACCAACTGAACAGAGAAATCTGCGGCATCGACGAGGTATCTATACGCGCAGGCAGCAGCTATGTGTTAGAGCACTGCCTGACATTGAATCGTAGCAGCTTGGGCAGCCTTACCATCGCAGCTTCCATTGTCACATGAAGCTTGTTGCGCTCCATCTGCGCAGAACAAGACATTTCGAGGGATACGAGTAAGATTTTGAGTTTGCAGATAGCACGTATAACCTGTGACGTACCAGATCAAGGAATCTATCGGACGGCACTGGCTGGTTTTGAACTGTTGTTGATCCCGACTCGAAGGCATTAATCGCCCGACGTTGTCCCTCCACAAGGTTTCTCTTGGGGACACTTCGCAATTCATCCTGAGGTCTCTCTTCGTAATGAAGATGCATGGCATTCAACTCCGTGTCATCTGGCTCCGAGTCCCCGTACCGATTTGGCCCTGCGTTGCCGTTCACACAACTTTCACTATTGCCACGCCTATCGTAGTCATCGACATAACTCCCAACGCCACGCCTGTCGCCATGATCGCTCTCGCATTCAATATCATCCGTCTCTAGGCGATAAGCTCCATCACGGAACGGATTTTGGGTGGCTGCCACGTCCGCCAAGGATTGATCAAGCGTAACTGAAGTCGCTCGTGATTTTAAGCCTTCTGACCGCTTCGAATTGATGCCGCTAAAACGCTTGCTGGAGAATCGGTTCGCTTTCCGACCTTGATGCTTCTCGTCACAGGGATTCGTAGGGGAATCGAGGCCATTCTGAACTTGCGGTGCTTTCACAAACCGATTACGAGAATCAGTTGACCTCTGGCTTCGGGATGCAGAATCAGTGTTGGACGGGCACGGGACTTCACGAATGGTGTCAAGCTCAGGCGTCTCTTGAGACCGACTTCGTCGCACCCCACTCGCGGCTTGTCGACCAGTTTCAGTGCCACTAGAAAGCCGCTCGAGATCTCGACTCCGACGACTCGTATCATCGTCAACCAGGGACACGGAAACATCCTCTCCCCAACTATCCGTTGTCCGGGACAGCGGCAACATTGATTCCAGTGGGCGCTCATAGTCACGAACAAACTCTCTCATGTCCTCAGATAATTCGACACCCAATGGATCCTTTGCGGTAGGAGCCGTGGCCAGTCGAATCGAGTTGTCAATAAGAGCATCGATTTCGTCTAACGATTCCTTGATGACCCCCGGTCCTCTCTGCAAGTTAGCCACATACTCCGGTGATGGATCCTCCGCAATCTCTTGATCCGGTAATGATGGGGTCTTTTTCGTCACCGCCTTCGCTTCACCAGTGTGATCTGCCACGCTTAGCTCAGGCTCACTGTCGATGCGCAGTTCCTTGGCACTCCTGAAACGACTTCTATCCTGGACGTTCATAAAATAACATCAGTGCTCAAGCACATAGAGCTGGACACCACTGTTTCACAAACCTGCAGATACTTCAACGAGTTTGGCGTGTACATGAGCTTGGTGCTGTCAAAGTGGACATCGTAGCCCGACGAAAATGCTGTGCCCTACGGAGCCACATATAGTCAGTCGCCATTAATCCCCACCAGCAACTCCTTACATGGTACCAAAGTCAACGCACCGATCCTGAAAGCCCAGAGCTGCCGTTAAAGTGGTCGCGAATGGCTGCATCCTGTCGTGCAGCAGTCGGGGAAAGCCTCTTTGGCGTACACAGTCCTGATGCTTCTCCTTCATCCTCCACACAATTCTCTTCAAACTGTTCAGGGCAACGGTACCAGTCAGCGCCAAACATGAAACTCTGTCACAAACGCTAGCAGCCCGTACCAACGGATCGTCCACATTTCGGGGCGACGACAGCTCCACGTGATCCAGATTCCGTGACTTCCTCTCAAAGAAGTCGCTGGGCCGTCCACTCGAGTTCACCTGGTCCCAATTGTCCCCTGCCAGCGGTCCTACGTCCTGGGAAAAGCTGTCGTCTCCACCCAGCTCATTATTCTTCAAAAACGTCGCTAATTCAGTCGTAGAGAACGCACACAATACGCCCAAACCATAGTCAGCATCAATGTCAGCCACTTGCTACGCCTTCCAGCCATGCAATTGCAGCGCAGAACGCACCAGCGTCCACGAACTCATCGTCCGCCGGCATCTTCTGCTGCTCCTGCGTCTGTTCCGCGAACTCGGACGCCGGAAACGCGTCCATCGTCGGCAGGTCGAAGCTTTCGTCCCCTTCCTCTAAATACTGGCCGCCCAGAGCGTCCGCCTCTGCGTCGTAGCGCTCGTGCTGCTCCGTCTCGCGCTCGATGGCCGATATAAAGCTGAGCTCGTCGCCCACGCCGCTACTGCGGCGGCGCTGCTGCTTCTGGCGCTCCAGCCGGCTCTGCGCCTTCTGCTCCTCCCATCGCTCCAGGTACGACGCCATCTGCATGCGCGGCGGCGTCGGCATGGGCACCCACAGACAGCGGCCTCGGCCTTCGACGTCAGTTGCTGTTGTGCTTTTGTGCTCTTTTTTGCGAGCGCGCGCTTAATTTTGAGTGTTTGAACCCTCGACCCAAAATTCTTTTGGGGGACCCTGTTTTTGGTCCGTAACAGTACCTTCGCGTGTTTATCTTGAAATTCCAACATACAAAGTTCAAGTGACGGCACACGTCACAGATTCCTGTGGTGGATGGCGCAGCTTACGCCCACACACCAACGAGCGATCAGCAGCGCTCATGGCGACCGTAGCAGCTCCAGCGACGGCGGCGGCCAAGCAGACGGCCAAGCCAACGTCTACGAAGGCGCTGGAGACTGTGGCGAGTACTCAGCCGCCAGCTGCTGCGACCAGCGTGCGCGTGCCCAGCAGCAGCTTCACCTACCGGCACTTTCTCGGTGGCGCTGTCGGTGGCATGACGGCCGCGCTCATCACGTCGCCGCTAGAGGTGGTCAAGACGCGGCTACAGATCCGTGGCGGAAGGTGCGTCCAGCAGTATTGTTGTTGTTATTGAATGAGGTGCGGTGGATTGACTTGGCCTGTGGTTGTTGCATTGGTTCAGCGGATCCTTCGGCACCCAGACGACGTTCGGAGTCATGCGCTCGATCGGACGATCCGGTACGGTCCTACTAATACTCCTCTAGTCCTGGAGAGGATAACGATGTGCTAGGCGTTTTGCTGATGAAGCGATTGTATGTGTGTTGATACAGAGTCGATCTTTGGTCTGTGGAGAGGCATCACGCCCACGCTGATCGGCGTCATGCCGGCGCGTGCGATTTACTTCGGCGCGTACTCGACGTTCAAGGAAAAGTTTTCAAACTACGGCTTGAACGGCCGTGCGTATAACTTCCTGTCGGCTGCTGGGGCAGGATCCATCTCAGCGACCTTGTGCTGCCCCATTTGGGTCGTCAAGACGCGTCTGCAGCTCATGCCAGCGCACTCGGTGGCTGCTACCGCCGTCGCAGCGCGCCAAAATGTTGTGTCTGTGGGTTTTGCCGAAGTCGAGACGGCGGTTGCAGCGAAAGCCAGGCCGCAGTTTTCGAGCGTTCGTCAGGTGGCTATGGACATGTACAGGAAGGAGGGCCCGCGGGCATTCTTCCGTGGCTTGTCAGCGTCGTACTGGGGCATCTCGGAAAGCGCGATCCAGTTCGCCTTGTACGAGGAGTGCAAGGATCACATTGAGGAGCCGACGAACCTCAAATACTTTTTGACGGCCGGCGCGTGCAAGCTGCTTGCGTCGCTGTGCACATACCCCCACGAGGTGCGTTTATTGGCGTGTATGTTGCTATTTGTGCTGGTATTCGTCACTCACAGACTCATCTGTTGCAGGTTGTTCGAACACGGATGCGCGATCAGCGGGCACCGCTGGGTTCGAAGGAGCTCAAGTACGTTTGCGTCCGCTCCTAGCTATTGCGATTTCCTAGTTTTAACTTTTTCCGGTGTCTTGTATCGCAGATATCGCTCCATGATCCAGTCGATTATCACGATCTACAAGGAGGAGGGAAGACGCGGACTGTACGGCGGTCTGCCGGCGCATTTGATGCGAGTCGTCCCGAACGCCGCAATTCTGTTCTTGGTGGTGGAGGTGATCGCCAACCAGGACTAAGTCGTCTTCACTCTAGATCCCGCCCCGCTCTGCTCGACGTCGATTGCCGTAGTAGATAGAAGATGCAGCTGGTGGGGCTCCGTAGGTAGGTACCGTACTGTAGTAGGAACCATTTAGATAGCAGCGAATGCATGCACAAAACTGTCATTCAACTTCAACTGGTGTATGTACTGATGCCTTTGACGTTCCAACAGCGCTAACTGACTTAAGTTAGAAATGCCGCGATTTCATTGGCCAGCGCTGCTGGCCAGTCATTTAAATGTCAAAGGCCACACAGACTGGTCCGTCATTTCCAGTCCGTCCGAGTCACAACTGTAGCAGCCATGGCGTCGCTGGAGGCCCAGATCAAGAAGCAAGTGGAGTTCTACTTCTCCGACAGCAACTTCCGTCGCGACCGCTTCCTGCGCGAGGAGACCAAGAAGCGCGAGGGCGGCTTCGTGCCCTTCAGCGTGCTCTTCACCTTCAAGAAGCTGGCGGCGCTGACCGTGGACGGCGCCGTGCTGCAGGCCGCGATCGCCGACTCGGACGTCGTGGAGCTCAACGAGGCCAAGAACGCGCTGCGCCGCAAGAACCCGCTGCCCGACCAGGATGACGCGGCCGAGCGCACCATTGTGCTGGCTGGCCTGGGCAAGGCGCTGCCCACCATCGACGAGATCAAGGAGGGCCTCAAGTCGCTGGACGTGGAGCTGCTCTACATTGACCGCAAGAGCTTCCGCCGCAACTTCTCTGGTGTGGTGCACGTGGAGCTGAAGGAGAAGGACGCGGTGCAGCGCGCTGTGGACTCGGCCGCGTCGCTGAGCATCAACGGCTACGTGCCCAACGTGATCTCGATGGTGGACTACCAGAAGCTCTCGAACGACGACAAGGTCGAGTTCGACAAGGCTACCAACGCTATGCTGGTGGCCAAGGACGTGCCGAACAAGCCCGTCACGTTCTTCCTGGACGAGCTCCTCCCCGTGTGGAAGGACGACGCGAAGCTGCGTGCGCGCGTGCGTTACTTCGAGGAGTCCAACGAGCTCTACCTGCTCTTCTCGCAGGTTGCGTTCGCCGAGAAGGTGCAGAAGCTGCTGTCCGAGGAATCCCCGGTTGTCGTGGACGAGAAGAAGATTGCTTTCGAGCTTGTGACCGACAAGGAGGCCATCAAGGCTCGCCCCCGTCGTCCGGAGAACGAGAAGGATTCGAAGAACGCGGACAAGAAGCGCAAACGCGAGGACGAGAAGGTTATCCACATCTCGAACATTGGCCCCCGCACGCGCCTCGATGACATTAAGCAGCTCCTCGCTACGGTCATTGACCCGTCTGCCCACTCGCCGTACATTGAGTACGATGGCCTCGACATCGCGTCGTTCAGGATCGGCGTGGCTGAGGCCACCCCGCTGTTCGAGAAGCTGTCGGCTCTTTCGGAGCCGGAGCTTGGCGGCAAGAAGATTTCGTTCCACCTGCTGGAGTCCGGCGAGGAGCTGAAGGTTGACGTGCAGTACGACGCCGGTCTGATTGTGCACTTCGACGAGGTGGATGGCGAGGTTTCGCGCGATGACATCAAGAACACCATCAACGAGAAGCTCGGTGACAAGGCCGCGGACGGAGAGGGTGTTGCGTTTATTAAGTACCAGATCAACGACAAGGACGGTTTCCTCCGTGTCACCACCGCTGAGCTCGCGAAGGAGGTCGTGGCCATGTTCGCGGACGGCGGACTTGAGGTGAACGGCGTGAAGATCCCGAAGGCTAGCATTGTTGAGGGCGAGGAGGAGAAGCAGTTCTGGGAGGATGCTCGCTCGGCTCGCTACAAGCGCTTCAAGCAGGCGCGTTCCAACCGCAACCAGATGCAGCGCGGCCGCGGCGGCCGCGGTGGCCGTGGTGGCCGTGGTCGTCGCCACTAAGTGTAGACTTCAAGACAGCCTGATGCTAATGTCCGAGCGCAGCTATAGGGCTGCAGCTGGACACGTGTGTGGGGCAACAATTCTCATTCGATCGGGGGCGATGTAGCTCTAGCGGATGAGACAACAGGGCCTCATAGATTCTCATCGAACGGAAAATAAATATATTGCGGAGCCCGCTTTCCATCATTGTCAAAACGTTCTACTACCATTGTGTTAGCTTACTTCTCGCGAGCAAGAAACGACGGTCCGTCGCTAATGCTGACGTTGTTGTCAACGCCAGAGCTCAGCTGGTGGATCAAGGCCTGGAGTTTCGCTTGTTTCCCAACCTCGTTCGTCTGTTTGAAGACACCCAAGAAACAGTTAGTGAGACGAACCTGAAGTTCACTCATGCGCAAGATGCTTACCAAGTGACGGATCTCTTCTTCGCATTTGCGGATATGCTCGTCCTTCGATTCGACCACAAGCCGTTGCTCTGCTGCCTGGATTTCAATCATGGCGATGTCGCTTTCGAGCTTACGATGCGCTTTCCTGAGATCATCGAGATCCCGACTAGCAGCGCGACGCTTTTCTCGCTCGTCTTCTAATGCATTTCTGCTAACGGTAGCTGCGTCATCGAGTCGTGCCATCTAATTACAAATTCAAAAAAGTTTGTGAGCCCTGTGTAGATCTCACGCAGAGAAACAGAAGCTGTTCATGCGTACCTTTCGCTCCAGCTGATCTGCGAGCTCCTTCTTCTCTTGCAGCCTTGACTGGATAGATATATTCAGCGATTCCAAGTTTGCCATTTCATCTCGCACCGTGTCCATTTCACTCTCAATGCTCTTCTTTTCGTCAGCCAGAGCTTTGTGAGCCTTCGAGAGTAATACCAGCTCCTTGTACGTATTTTCGTTTGACAACTTTTGCTCGTTTAGCTCATCTTCCAGCCGCTGCACACAAATCACCAAATACGTGGTAAGAAACCGATAGCACTACCAACCCAACACTTCACATTCAGCACTGTACCCGTGTCTCATCGTGAGCCGCCTCAAGTTCTTCTCGTTGCGCTGTGTAGTCCCCAGAAATGGTTGCAATTTCTTCTCGCAGCTCCTCTAACTCCTTCTCGCGCAGCTTCATTTCTTCCATAGCAATCGAATGGGTCTGGGCAATCTCCTCGATCCGAATTTCCAGCACTTGGACTTTACGTTTGAGCTCACTGTTCTCATCCTCCAACATCCCCCGCTTAGCGCGGCTCTCTTGAAGTAGGGATTCCCGCTGCTGAAGAGCGCTGATCTTCTTGTTCATGTGTTGTCCCATGCTTTCGCACTGCATCGTAACCTCTCGTAGTTTTTCCTCGTAGGCATCACGCATTTTCTGCATTGCATCATCTTTCTGCCGGATTTGTTCGGAGAACTTAACTCCGATATCTTTCAGTGCCTGGTCTTGTTGTGCCTTGAGCTGATCGTGGAGGTGTAACATCTGCTGCATTTCACCCTGCAGCTTCTCGACAGTTTTGGCACTAACGTCAGCATTGGCCTGAAGCGAAGCAATCGTCGACTGCAAACCATCGCTTGCGTCTCCAACGCGTTGACTGAAGCCCAAGATTCCCTCAGCTAGCCCAAACGCATGGAATCTCTTGTTTCCGGAGGCGACAAGCGACTGGCTTAGTAACAGCAGCGTCTCGACCACGATGTCTTTGTCGTTGCGGTTAAACAAAGCCGCCCCAAGCACTGTTGACACTTCTGGAGTTTGGAGGAATTGACTAAGCGTGCGCTTGTTTTTATCGGTCATGTTTTCGTCACACATGAGACTTGAGAGGAGGCTCTGCACAAGCACGCACACAGCAACAAATGTCAGACGTATTCGATGCAGTTCGCTGGGCTATCATATCACATCATTACCACTAGATGAATTGACAGCTGAGGGTGGAAGCGTATCAGGTCTTGTGGGTCGACAGAGCTAATTAGTGCAGACTCAACCTGTACCAAAGTAGCACTCTAAAACCGCACAGAACGATGTTAATGACAAAAATCTTCGAGGTACAGTCGATATCCTCGACACCGCCTGACAAACCTGGTTTAAGCTCATCGTTTCGACGCATACGGCCCGTATGGCGGGTAGTTCACTCAGTTTCGCGAGCAGATGGCACACTTCAACGCTGTGAAGATACTCGTCGGAATTGCTAAGCGCCTCGTTATCTTCAGCAGCTTGCACCACTGTAGTGGCATCTGTAATACACCGGATCATCCCAGCGACCACAGGACTCAACCTCTCTGCATTCTCCGACGAGTCAAAAAGGCTTCGAAGTGAGCGAATGTCGTCTCCGATCACCTTCAAAATCAATTGCGTGGTGGTCGTCGCTGCCAGCTTTGACGGGTGCAGCGTAGCTTGCAATACGCGGTACAGAACATCTTGATCGGCCAAGCCCTTTATCAGCATTTTTCGGAACAAATGGCTGAGCTGGACGATGGAGGAGAGGAAATGGGCAGCTACCAGAATCTGCTCTGCATCGCCGTTCAGGTTGATCGTCATGAAACAGTTGTCGATCGTTGGCGCAATCTTCGGATACTTTTCCAGCAGCTCCAGGATCTCTTGGCTCTCGGCTAGATCACACAGCAAGTCTATACTCACAAGTTGGAGGAGCGACCGCCGATCCAGAATTGTGGTCGCATCCGACATACTTTCCCCAGCATTGTCATGCCATGACCCGTCGAGAACCGAGAACACCAACGCGAACGCCTGATCCACATTCTTCTCGCTAAAGAGTTTGCTGCCCATAGACTCCGTAAGCACGAAACGCGCGAGAATCGCCATGCTGAACACGAGAAGCTCAGCGTCCTCCGTGCTGTTGAGCAAAATCGTCAGCGAACGGTAGAAATCCTTGATCTTCTTCATCTCCTTGGCATAAATCCGAACACCGGCGCTGATCTTGATGAGCTCCGCCAGCACCAGGAGCTGCAGCTTCAGCCCTGTGTCATTCTCGCACCCATTCCGCAGGGAAGCCACAGAAACACTCTCCACGAGCCACTGCAGCAACTTGCACAGCGCGTGTGACGGGTATCCAATGGCGGTTTTCCTAGCAAACAGGTAGCAGAGCTCCAGCAACTGCAGCGAGTCCTCCGGCGTCTGCTGGGTTTGTGTCGGCTGCGAGTACTGCGTCGCTTCCACCTCGTCGTCGTTGTCGTCGTGAACTTCTGGCGCCTTGCTGGGCGCTACAACCGCCAGCAGATGCTCTGCCAACGTGTCCAGCAGCTGCAGACATTGCGTCGTGTGGTTCACCGAGAAGAACTCGTTGTGCGCGGAGAGTTTTCGCGCCGACTTGTACAGGTCCGAGGCTGTGGCGGCACCCGGAGCCGAGAGATAACCGTCCACGGCGACCACGAGAGCGGATCTGCCGGGCTTCTTACTGCGCTTCTCGACGGTAGCCCGTCGGTTGTAGGCGCCGGAGATGGACGACCTGAAGGAGGCGAAAGTCGCGTCGGCGTCGGATTCGTCCATTGCGTCGGGGTCCTACGCACAAGCCAAGGTGCCCGTGCACCTTGTTCACCAACAAGAGGGCTCAATTGAGTCCGTTACAGAATTTGATACGACTAAAATATGAGGATGTACTGTAAAACCTCTAATTGTGCCCCTGGGGTACTAAGTTAGTACCCCACCCACGCAAAGGGGGTGGGGCACTATTTGAGGGTGGGGTACTAGCAAAAAGAGCAGTGTCGATTAATATACTTACTTACTGTAACCTAAGATCATCGATTAACAACCAAAGCTAAGAAAACCATCGAAAACTTCTTCCAAAATCAGCTTTCATCCTTGGTTTACATGCAAATCGCTTTAGTTATATGCAATACAGTGTTCAGGAACTATGCTGTATGGCGGTTCGTAGATGAGCGAGGGCAATGACGGTAACTTGGATAAAAAATGTGGTATCCCAGCAGCGCATACAACACCCTTCTCACGTTAGACCAGGAACAAGAAGATTCACAGCCAATACAGGTTCATGTTCTTTTGAACGGGGGAGTACTAAGGTTGGAACGGGTACTACATTTTTAGTGGAGAATACTCTCCGAAAAGACGCATGGTGGAAACTCCTCGCGACTACAAGGCTCTAACTGAGACCACAGCACCTGGAGGTGTGCTGTGCTAACCGGTCTCTGGTCGACCCGCGGACGCCCAAGCACCAGGCTACGCTCGCTCTCGCATGGGAGGGACTACGCCTGGCCAGGGCCCGGGCCTTCAACGCTCGTCGGCTACGGCGAACCGAGCAAGCGGCCGTGAGCTTAGCCCCCAGGCTGGAAATGGCTGGGCTGCTGTCATAAGCTACCCGAAACGTCGCGTCGACGCGACGGCTCAAGCTCCCGCGGCACCGATGAGGAACTCTCCTCAGTCTACGCAAGTGCCCAAACATCAGCAACAAAAGAACCACCCGACTGCGTCGTCCAAACGACCCGCCGCACACCGACAAATGCCATATTACACAAAGGCTGCTACGGTCAATGGGACCATGGACTACAAACAACTAAAGGAGTACCTGAACGGCCAAGCCCCAGTGGCTATGGTGATCGACACGGCCATACGCTTGCGCGACAAAGCCTACACGCGTCGCTTTCAAGCCTACTCATCGCGCCAGCCAGCTGAGGTGGACCTGATCCATTTGCGATCGGAGTGGGAAAGTAACTATCGCGTGCCAACAGGTTACGGGGGCTACCACCGCCAGTGGAACCTACAACGCAACGAGGAGGCTACCATACTAATGGTTGAATTGAAGGACTGGGTCATCACCAAGGGCCTTCCACAGCGAGAAGTGGAACAGCGTCTCATGGCGTTTGATTTCATTGCAGCAGCGGCAGCTACAGAAGGATCTTGCAACGCCAACTCGCCTGGATCGTTTGACCGATTTTCGTTCAGAGATGCTGTCAGTGGATCCCGCACTGAATCTGCAGAGGACACGGCCCGGGAGGCAGAGCTGAAGGAGCTATACGACATCTGTGTCGCGCCGGCACAACCTGCAACGTCGCTCAGAAGCCTAACGGCGCAAGCAAGCCGCGCCATGGACATGCTCATGTCTGGGGAGCTCGAAGTCCCGAGCGTTCCTCCTTTCCTCATCAACATTCTCAATCAAGCGGACCTAGCTGCATTCGAGAGTGTTTTTGAACACCAGTCGGTCTATCAGCTGTACGCTCACATTCAGCCCGGATACTTTTTGCATGGTGATTGTTCGCACAAGCGACTCATGGAGCTAATGACACCTGGAAGGACGGCAGATGGTGCTCTAATCGCTCAAGCCACCGACTTCATTGGGACCCTAACAACTGTAGTCTACACAGAGTCCCAGAAACTACTGACTTTCTCCTTCTCGGGGAAGAAAGCTGCCTAGCAATGGGTGGGCTGGAAGGTGCCGCTCGGTTCTGGGCGAATTGAGCTCTTTGACTACATTGAGCAACGGAAGAAGACAGACGCGCATGGGCTTCACCCACTGGTGAGGCTAGATTGCTACGAGCTCACCGTGCTGGTGCTGCACAGAGAATTGTCGGCGGAAGAGATGTTACATGTGCTTGACAAAGTAATGAAGGTCCCAGTGCACAACATCCAGAGAATCGGTCGTGAACGTGGAGGCATCGACTGTCGAGCTTGGAAAGTCCAACTAAAGGTCCCCATTTGGCCTATGGCTCTGAAGAACTACACGCATTGGAAATGGCTAGACGTAGAGCTGGCGATTTTTCACCACACGGTCTTTGTTGCCCCACCGTGCACGACATGCAGAGCGTGCGGTCACGGGCATGCTTACTGCACAAAATCGGAGTCAGAGGCTTTCGAAAGCCGTAAAAAGTTGACGCTGGACATTGCGGAGGCAAGCGTTGGTCCGATTCACAAGCTGGAGCGCTTCCAGCTTAAAGACCCGATGCGATGCATGGCCGATTTCTTTAAGGCAAGGAGGAGCATCGCTGAAGCCGCTGAGGCAACGCAGGAGGCATCGGTGGAGTACGCGAACGAACAAGAGGATGATAACAACGATTCACCTCATGAAATGGAGGTTGACGAAAGTGGAGAGCAGGCCTCAGCTAACGTGCAAGAGGTCCAACAATCTACAGGGTCACCTGTATGTACGGACAACGGGGGATCTTCAGACTTGAATCCTATTAAAATTGAGCCGGGAGCCAAGACGAAGCGACTCCGGGAGGCTTCGGTCCACGAGCCTGCAGCAGGCGAGACGAGCACTCTGCCACCAACGGAAAATAGGAGCGCCTCTGCCCAGCTAGACCAACCTGTTGGACGGCTTCACATCGAAAAAGAATTTTACCGAAGACTCTCCCGACATCTATCAACGCGCAGGGCGATTAAACTGCAAAGATGTAAATCAAGCGCGGGTAGTCCTTTGGAGGAAACGGAGGGGCCACCAGGAGTGCAATCTCCAGACGAAGCCCAAGGACAGACCAGCAAAAGCGGTCCGGCCTCCCAGAAGAGCAAGACATATACCCAAAGTTCCATCCACGACTGTTATGGAGATTCAACGACGCAAGATGAATTGGAAGATAAAGCCCCTGCTGCTTCCACTTTCGAGGAAGCTCGACGGTCAGGAGCCGAAACATCCACCCCAGATGACCTTCCGGGCGATGTAGAAGTGATAAAGCAGGTTACCCCGACGAGTTCCGATCCTAGAACGACGAATAACTGGTTAGATATGCTGGGTGGAGCGATTACTGAAGTCGAAGGCAATGGACAATGCGGGTGGACAGCATGGTGTGCGGCCATCACAAACGCATGGGGGGCAAGCTTTCCACTGACAGCAGAGAATATTGCCCGAGCAAGCGCGTACAAAGTTACGGTCCTCACCTTAATGATCGCTCGGCTCCAGACTGCAATCGAATTACACGAGTTCACCATAGGAGAAGCCTATGCTTGGCTATCCGAGGGGGAACAATTGCCAGCAAGCCACGAGGAAGCTATAAAAGAAGTAATCCGCCGCCTCTCGCTGGAGAAAAGCGCCCAGTGGACCTCTCAACACCCTTTAACAGTTGGGTCAGGACAATGCACCTGCACGCAATGGCCATGGTGATGAGAGAGCCTCTGTTTGTTATCGATGAGAAGGAGAACGCACCTGCACGCAATGGCCATGGTGATGAGAGAGCCTCTGTTTGTTATCGATGAGAAGGAGAACGGAGAGACAGCAGTGCAGTGCCACGGGTACGAGACCCGTCGCCTAACGAATGGAGCTGAGACTGCAGGCGCTAGTACCATTTCGCTCTCTAATGCGAGAGCGACGACTCTGCTTACCGCGCTCAGGAAAGCGAAAGTGCCTCCAGTGGTGATGATTTTGAGGCACTCTAAAGCTGGGGGGCATTTCGCAGCAGTGACGTATCCTCCGCAGGTGTGTACCACTGAGACGAAAAACGTTCGCGTGCTGGATGAAACGCGGAATAAAGTGCTAACCGAGCTCGGGTATGGCGCGTGGGACGCCTCTGCGATGGATGAGGCGGAGGTGGCTCGCCAAGCCAACACAATCGAGCGGCAGATTGAAGCTACGCCGAACAACCAAATTGCCGACTCGCGCATCGACGCTAGATGGGTAGCAACAGCTACTCCAGGTGATGACTCCTGGGTGCGGAATGATGCCGCGTACGTCAAATGGCGCCAACGTCAGCAAGTGGTGCAGAAGTTGCCTTCAAATTTACAATCAGAAGCGGCAATAGCACAATTAGCCGAGAGCCTTGACGAAGAACCGGGAAGTATTAGGGAGCTCATGCAAGCACTGCCCTTCCCGTTGCTGGTTCTCTCAAGCTGGCCGAGAATTAGTTTGACAAGCTGGGCACGACGTGAGGTGTATCGTCTTCAGCGAGCTGAAATTGAGAGGGCACGTGAAGCTATGAGATGTCCTACCGCAACTAGGAGTTTCTGTAACGAATGGTTGACGGCGACCGACACAGACAACATCCGCACGAATTGGAAAGTGGCAGGAGCACCAGACCGCTGGGGCCGATTGTGCAAGAAACAGAACAACTCGAGCACGCCCAAATACCATCGACGAAGCGGAGTGGAACGTCGTGCATCTCATCGCTCTTCTCGTGTTTGGGTGGGATCCAGCAGAAGTGGGTGCGGTATATTTCGTGAATCGTGCAAAGATCTACAAGGAACAAGGTGTTCAGGAGCTGTGTAGCCAAATTGTCAGAACCGGTGGCTGGAACGGAGCTAGCGCCGTCTTCCAGAACCTGACAAGGGCATCCTGTGATGTGGATAGCGTTCATGGGGAGGATGGCAAAGGGAAGGGTCAGCTTACCGAGCTGAATCCTTCTTTTCACTTGTAAGGGCCCTACGGTCCGCAACAACCGGCGTCACGAGGTCGGCGTGACGGCCAGGCAGCAAGAACGGGTTCAAAGTTAGGGTTGCCAGCAACCGCAGACGCAATATCCGGCGATAACCCGTGAGCCAACTTCCGACCACCCTTCATATCATAAAGAAACAACACTATTTCATTACTATAGCCAAGTTCCGCGGCAGACATACGAGGCAGAAACGCAAAGGAAGTTCCGGAATCTCAGGCGAAAACAACAACAAAAAGAGAGAAACGAATGTGCTCGAAAGCAAAAACGACGAAGGCTCCATCGAGATGAGCGGACGCAAGGACTGATGACGATCAACGTCAACGGGTGGGCAACAAACCTCGCTAAGCTCTCCAACTGGTTCCAGGCGTTCCGAGAAAGACACGAACACGGAGTGACAGACTTGGTATTTGTTCAGGAGACGCACCTACATACCGCAGAAATTGGAGAAGCTGGCAACATGTACAAGACGGCATGGGGATTTAAGTCGACAGCTCGCCAACCGGCGTCGCTGTGGTCAGAAGCAAACGCTCGTAAAGGGGGACTCGCTATCTTGCTGAATCCGTATGGTGGAGCGAGCGGACTTGAACCCTGGAGGAAGGAGCTGTGGACCCCCTACTTACTTATGGCGACGTGCTACATCAATGAGACTCAATTTCTGCTCTTCAACATATACGCTCCAAGCGATGGAAAGTCCCGACGGGCATTTTTTGATTATTTGAACACCATCTCAACCCCTCAAGACCTGCCGATACTTGCAGGCGGAGACTTCAACTGCGTGTTGGATAGTGATCTCGACAGAAGTACTGCAACTGGGACTCGTGATGGTGGAGCTACGAAACTAAAGATGTTACTTAACAAGTGGAAAATACAAGACCCGGTGGAGCAGATTAAACCAGGGCAGAGCGATCCGGATTCGAGGAGACAATTTGCTCGTGACTTTCATACTTATGAATACACTGATAAAACTGCTACCAGCCGGATTGACCGCTGGTACATTTCAACTTCGCGTGAAGAATGGGTTCGGCTCAGTCAGACGATAGAAGCCCCACTAAAGTCGGATCACAAAGCAGTTTTCCTCCATCTTAGGAATCCCAGGGCAACGAAGCGCGTCCGCAAGCAGGCAGCAGTATATCCTCTACCCCAGTTTGCGAAAGCAGCAGGGGACAGTCTCGTACAAACACGCCTCACCGAATTGGCAGGTCGGCTTAAAGGCGAGACGTCAGGTGAAGTCGCCGCAGAGATGTGGGATACATTTAAGAAGACACTGTCACGAGAACTGCGGGATTTGAAGCGGGCCTGTCGTAGAAGAATGAATCGAGGGTTCAAGAAGCAGATCAAACGGCTGACGCTACGTCTCCAAAGCGTGGACCTGACGACCGATACAGCATCTAACGAGGCACGAGCTTCAATTGTTGCAGAGATTCAAACGTTGACCGCACGTCGAAGGGCTCTCAGACAGGTGCAACTGGCTACAAAGCACACGAAGCACACGGCCAGGGACGTTAAGGGTTTTTTCGCGCGCGTGTCAACTAAATTTGCTGATAATACCATTCCGCTACTTGAGCGCGGGATTGCAGA
>JAIKVE010000431.1:0-20513 GCA_024679115.1 Phytophthora pistaciae | reverse complement strand
CAACTCGAGCAGCAGCAACGCCACGACGTCCGCGCCCTCCACGACGTCCTCCGCGCGGCCGCACATTGGCAACCAGCAGCAGCAACAACAGCAGCAGCAGATGCAGATGCAGCAGCAGAGACAGCAGCAATACGCCAATCAGATGATGATGAACCAACAGAACGGACAACCGCAGCAGTTCGCAGGCCAGCCCTACCAGCAGCAAATGCACGCGGGTCAAATGCCGGGAGGCGTGAGCGGCGCGCCGCCTACCAGCGCTGCTGGCCAATACATGGGAGGCCAGCCGGGTCAGGCGTATCGCCCGCCGACGTCTTCGTACGAGGAGGAGTTTGCGCGCGTGAAGGCGATGATGATGCAGCACCCGGACCTGATCCCGCCGCCGATGGAAGTGCTGCGAATCTCGATGAGCCAGAGCGCCGCGAACCAGCAGAACATGATGGGCGCGAATGCTGCGTACATGCAGCGCGGAAACCCGGCCATGGCTCGTGGTGCGGCTCCTGGCAATGCGGCGTACGGACAGCAGTATGGAAACCCGAACATGATGATGGGCGGACCTCAGCAGAACGCCCAGCAGGCTGGTATGATGAACGCGGCGAGGATGCGCGCGGCTCAGATGGCGCAGCAACAGGCTCAGCAGCGTGCTGCGGCTGGACGAACGCCGAGTGGCGCCAGCTCCGGTGACACGCAGACTGCATGGCAGTCCGAAAACGACCTGCCTTTGCGTCGGAAGATGATCGGCAAAATGTACGTATCTGCGGGTGCTTGAGTATGGTGGACAAACGGGATGGTAGAACTGACGCGCTGGTGTTTTGTTCTACGTGGTACACAGTGTTAGTTTGTTGCAACAGCGGAAACCGGATGCGCCCGCTGAGTGGATTCGACGGTTGCCGGACATGGCTAGACGACTAGAGGACTCGCTGTACCGTACTGCGAAAAACCGCGACGAATACGGTGACTTTTCATCTTTGAAGACGCGGCTACAGCATTTGGCGGTTACGATGGGTGCGCGTGCACAGCACAAGACTGGTGGCAATCCGCGTGCAGCCGCAGGTGGTGTACCGGGCAACGCTGGAGCTGCTGCCGGTAGCGCTGCGATGATGGGCGGCAATGCACCTCCGGGCATGGCGATGAACCCGGGCGCAGGCGGCATGGGTCCTCAAGGCCACGTAGTAGGCAACATGCCGTACGGGAACCGGATGACTCAGCAGCAGTTGATGCAGCAGCAACACCTGCAGATGCAAATGCAGCAGAACCCCCAGATGCGGCAGCAGCTCACCCCGCAGCAGTTGCAGCAATTCCAAGAAGCTCAACTGCAGCGGCGCCAGCTCCAGATGCAGCAGGCGCAGCAGCAGGCTCAGATGCAGCGCCAAAACTCGCTGCAACAGCAGCAGTACCAGCAGAATCAGGCTCTCCAGCGCCAAAACTCGATGCGGCAAATGCAGCAACAGCAGCAGATGCAGCAGCAAATGCAGCAGCGACAGAACCCGAACTACATGCAGCAACAGCAGCAGCAAGCTCAGGCCCAAGCTCAAGCTCGCGCGCAGGCTCAGGCTCAAGCTCAGCAGCGACCTGGTGCAGTAAACGGTAGTGCCAACCAGCAGCGCATGAGTGGAGACATGAGCCTCGGTGAATCTTCGGACTTCCTGAACTTGGACTTATCGTCGTCGCTGCTAGGATCTGACGATCTTCAGGGCGACGGCAGCTCCGGTCTCAACGGTGACGCAATGAAGAATGGAAGCAACGATCCTGCGCACCTGGCGGGTACAAAGCGGACGCTTACACAGTCTCAGCAGCAGATGGCAGCAGCAGCAAATGCTGCCGCCTTCAAGCGCACAAAGGTAGGAGGAGCTGCCGGCCAGGCTGGCGGTCAGCCGGGTGCTGCCCCGAACCAGCAGCACCCCGGCAACTCAACATCAGGCCCTCAAGCTTCACAGCCCTCGCAGGCATCGATGCAGAAACCCGTGACAAGTACTAGTGGCTCTTCAAAGACCCCACCTATGAGTACAGTGAATGCCAAGTAACACTCTACCCACTATAAGCGGAGGTCGACATTCTGGAGGCGGTGGCAGCGAGCAACGACGCAATGGACAGAGGAATGGATGGAAAGTATCAGAAAAGCTAGCGGAGCACCGAGGAGGCCCCGTTGGCGAACTTGGGCCACGGGAAGCCTGAGGGGAGTGGCGGGGCGTGTGTATGTATGCTGCAAACCTGGCCATTTTCCTGATTTGGTGCGTAGCGGACGAAGCAGAGCTGACCTTGCTGGTTAGTGGTGGTGGCGAGCGAAAGAGTAGACACGAGTCGGCCGTCCAGTTTAGACTGGCAGCCCCTCACGTTCGTGGTGCCACCATCAAGGGCAGCAATCTGCTTCAGGCGATGACATAGGGCATTGTGAGTCGAGCTGCCTCGGCACGGGTGAGATGTTTAGGCGAAAGCCGTCGAGGCTTGAAATGAATCTGTAAAGTGGTGAGATTTGATTCAGGAAGAGGGAGGAGCGGATGTGAGTTGTGGTATAACTATTGTGTTTGATCTCTTGTGCAGTCTCTGCTGTCCTGTTGGTCTCTGACTGCGATGATGTACCGACTTATCCTCATGAGTGCGCTGTCCTCGTGTTGTCATGGGAACAGCGAAGGTAATTGAAGGTCGAAATGTGTTCTGCGCCAGTCGTACGTATCGTCCGCCGAGGACTCTTGCCTGGATGCCTCAAGAGCCTGCAACACGGAAGACCCAACTCTGGTGGCGTGTCAAAGGCAAGAAAACGATGAGTTTTGTCTAACTGACGCAAACTTACCTTTTCGCGGTCGGGTTGTCAGCCATGTGCGCGTTGAGGAGCATCCGTCGACGGTAGGCTGTGATGAGCACGGGGAACGGGACGTCCATGTCGCCGAGCTTACCTGCCTGTAAGTCCTCGAACAACCGAGCCACAGGGTTCACGACAATGGCCTTCCCTGAGTTTCTCGCCTTGGGACTCACTCCAGATCGACCCAAGGCCTTCGACGTATCTGGACGAGCAGGAGATCGATGCTTGGGTGTGTGAAGTGGAGGGGGAAACCTTCGACTTCGCTCGCGCTTGGCTCGCTCCGGGTAGAGCAGATTCAAGAAGGCGTCGAACGTGACGCCGCCTGTGCCGTTGAGGTCGACTTCCTCGATCAGATGCTGGACATCGTCACGACTGCACGCCAGTCCGACTGACACGAGAGGGTCCTCGAGCTCGTTTAGTCCGACCTCACCGGATGCATCGGCGTCCAGCGAGTCAAACCAGCGCCGCATTAGAGCTAGCTGCTCCCGAGTGGCCTTGAGGCTGCTGTTTCGGCCGTGCTTATCTAGCCACCGATGCTGGAACCACCGCAACTCCTCCAGATTCGTCAAGTCGGTCCTGGGAGAGATGGCACTTTCACCTTTCGCTGCCGCATCATTGCTAGCTGCAGGTGCTGCCGTATCAGGACCACCACTTTCATCGTTATCGGCAGGCGTTGCTGCGTTATCTGTTGTTGGCGACTCGCCCTTCTCGGTGTTAGGAGCTTCGCTAGAGGGCGGTATCTCTGCTGCGATCGCTGCTGGAGTTGTTGGCGAAGCCTCTGGTAGATCGGAAGTCGGTGGGCCCAGCAGGTCATAACGCAAGTGGCCTCTGAACCGGGATGGCGGCTGCAGACGAGGTAATAGCACACGTCAATCACCAGTTGCAGTCGATAGGAAGACACGAGGCTCTCACTCACCCTCCGTGGACTCCAGGGCGACGGCTCAATGGCTCGGGTGCTGCGCCACGCCCGACGATGCAGCGTCGAGTCCGTGGCCGTCGCGAACGGCAGCACCCTCGGCTGCGACGGAGAAACACTCAAGAACTTGGGCGACGACATGAACACTATTAATGCAATAGGCAAGTCACTCACTGCTCATATGATAAGATCGCTAGAAACGGCTAAAAATGGGTACAAACTTCAACTTCTCGCTGGTCGACACTCTTACTTCACATAGCGTTACTTCACCCACCGTTACTTCTTCATGCCAGTCAAAGACAACAATGGAGCTCGTGGAAGTGGTCGCCCCCGAGGAGTTCGATGCCGAGGCGCTGGAGGCCCAGCAGCGCTTCGTGGCGCTCGAGTTCCCCGCCCGGTTCGGCTCCAAGGTCATGAAGCACCTGTCCGCGAGTTTCCAGCCACTAACGGAGCTCGGGTTCGCGCACCTGAAGCGTCTTAAGAAGCACGCGGAATCCCCGAAAACGCTCGTGGCGCTCGTGTGCCCCTTAAACTCCGACGCCCACGACGTCACAGAGCCCTCTGAGGAGCTCAAGCAGCTAGAAACAATGTTCGAAGCTCGACTCACGACGGCAGAGGCGCTGAAGCTCGCACCGCGTACTCGAGAGCTGTTCGAGGAGCACACGAAGCACTGGCCGCTCATCTTCCACGCCAGCGTGGAGGAGGCCACTGCGCTGCCACCAATTGAGGACCATGAGAAGGAGAAGATGCTGAAGCATTTAAAGACGGCGGTGGAGATCGGAGAGAGGATCGAGGAGGAGAGGAAGCAGACGTTGAGCTGTGCGTGGGGCTGCGTGGTGGTGGACCCGGAGACTGATGAACCGGTTGCGACGTCGGAGGTTGGCGAGGAGTTGCAGCCCAAGTACAAGTTCGAGACGCTGTATCACCCCGTGATGGTGGCGGTTGACGCCGTTGCAGAGCGGGATCGACGACGAGAGAACGAGGTGCAGGAGAAGGCGAGCAAGAAGCAGAAGTGTGCCGAAGGAGAAGATGCAGCCTCGGCCGAGATGCAGCAGGTGGAGACCAAGTCGACCGAGTCGTACTTGTGCACCGGATATGACGTGTATCTGGACCGCGAGCCGTGTGGCATGTGCACGATGGCGCTTGTGCACAGTCGCGCCCGACGGGTGGTCTTTGACCGCGCTAACCCCGAAGACGGTGTGCTGCTGAGTCATTTCAAGCTGCACACGATCAAGTCGTTGAACCACCACTACCGTGTCTTCCAGCTGGCTATCTCACAAGAAGAAGAAGCAACAACGGAGTAGAGGTAAAGAAAACGAATAGAGCAGATCGTTGGTGCTGTATTGCTGTGTATTATTAAATACAAGAGTACTAGGGTGTCAGTCAGGCGAGAAGGAGGGGTCAGACGAAGCTAGCGTGGGCACTAGCGATAAATGAACTACTGGTTGTAAAGCTACTGGCAAATTCTAGGCTGCAAAATCCTTGCTCATGGCCTCGAGTCTTGGTACGAGCTTGTTGAACGTCGGGCGCTGGTCCTGCTTCTTGGTCCAGCACTCTTCTAGCAGGCAAGCGAGTCCGGTCGGTGTGCCGTCGGGTACAGTCGGGCGTAAGCTTCCACCTGCTACGCCATTCATGATGTCACTCGAGCCCAGGTCCGGGTACGGCTCACCCCAGGCCAGTGCCTCCCACACGATGATGGAGAAACTGTAGACATCGCATGGAGTACCATACTTCTCGCCACGCAGCACTTCCGGTGCCACCCAGAGGGGGCTACCACAGATGGACATGGTCTTGCCAACGTCTCGGAACTTGGACAGACCGAAGTCTCCGATCTTGGTGCGCATCCTGTCGTCCAGCAGAATGTTCTGAGACTTGAGGTCTCTGTGGATGACGATCGGATTGTGGTTGTGGAGGTACGCCAGACCCTTGGCCATGTCGAACGCCACGCTGTAAGCTAGACGCAACTGTCGAGCGGGATCTGGACGCGGCATCTTGTGGTAAATGTCGAAGAAGCTGCCGTTGGCTAGCAGCTCCGTCACCAGCAACAGCGTCGGCGGTTTAGAGCACGAACCCATGAACAGCACGATGTTCGGGTGGTGAAGGCCCTTCATGATGCTGCACTCCTTCTCGAACTCGACCAGCGTGTTCTTGGGGACTCCGCTCACGTGCAGCTTCTTGATAGCGACGGGCGTGCCGAAGTAGCTGCCCTTGTACACGACACCGAAGACACCACGTCCGATAGCGGCGTCCACGATCAAATCCTCCTCACGGATGGACAGACCGTCGTCGTCTGCGGGTGCGTTCGCAGGGTTGACGATCTTCCGGTCCGGGTAGATGATGTTGTCCTCCCACTTCTCGTCGCCGCAGTGCTTGGTGAGAATGGACTGCAGCGTCGATATGATGATCGAGAACGACGGCCGCGCGTAGATCTCGGCGCTCCAGCAGCGCGTCATGAGGCGGTACAGGTCCTGCATGGTGTCTCCGGGGGGAAGTTCCAGCGCGTGGAAATCCGTGGGACGCTTTCCAGCCTGCACCACGAAGGGGACGGCGTCCACGGAGATGGAATTGTAGGGAACGGAGCTGCTCAGCGCCTCGAAGATGATCACGCCGAAGCTGTAGACGTCCGCCTTCTCCGTGTGCTCCTCGCCCTTGAAAACCTCGGGCGCAATCCACACACTGGAGCCGATGAAGACGCGAGGGACGTTCTTCCCACCGGCATTGACGCTGGCTGCCACGCCCGACTCGTTCTGGTCTTCTCGGAAGGCCTTGAGCTTGGAGAGACCGAAGTCCGAGACCTTGCAGCGCCAGTCGGCATCAATCAACAGGTTCACACTCTTGAGATCGCGGTGGAGAATCGGAGGCTTGCTCGAGTGCAGGAAGTGCATTCCACGACTGGAGTCCACCATCATACGCAGCAGCAGAGACCAGTCGATCTTGACGTCTTCGTTGTGAATAACCGTGTAGACGCTGCCCTTGGGACAGAGCTCCATCACTAGACCAACGAACTCCGGGTGCACCATGACGCCCATGAACATGACAACGTTCGGGTGACGCAGTTGTGCCATGACACTCGCCTCTGACCCAAAGCTCGTCACAATCGACTTGGTATCACCTTGAAGCGTGATCTTCTTGACAGCCACTCGCGTCTCCTTCCACGTGGCTGCGTACACACAGCCGAAGGTTCCTTCTCCCAGCTCCTCCTTGACCAGCACGTCCTTGGGGTCAATGTGGCAGTTGGCGCTTAGAATACCACCGGCATCGGCTCCATTACCGGGACTCTGGTCCGCTGCACCGCCACTGAACCATCCCGTCATCTCCATCGTCATCTGCACCATGACGTTCTCCTGGGCGAGACGCTCAGTCAGCACGAAGTCGCGACGCTCTTCGTACTCCCAGTTCCACGACAAGAAGGCGAGCAAGATCGAGTACAGGATGATGGCGGCGGTGACTGTACCCGGCGCACTGAGCTGCTCCGTGGTCGTCTTAGTGGCAAACCTGACCCAGGCCAAGATCAGGAAGAATAGACTCGAGCACACCAGCACAGTCGTCGACTTGAGGAAGGTGAGCCCCGTTGAACTGGTGATACCCAGCGAGAAGATGAACTGCACCCAAATGTTCCGCTCGCTCACCATTGTACCGGCCGCGGTGGTGTCCAGCAACGCGCTGATCTGCCCGATGAGGCAGACCAGAGTGAGCCACTGCATGTGCGTCATGAAGAACCGCTGGAAGAAGACCACCAGCAGCCCCATGAGCGTGACGATACCCGGGAACACCATGACGAGCGGCAGCTGCGTCCACTTCTCGCCGTCCTCTTCGTTCGTCTTGAAGCTCACCTGCATGATGACCAGCAACGGGATGAAGAAGGCCGTGAAGCCCGAGCCGAACTTGAGCCGCGTCTGGTACTTGACACAGCGCGCGAGGGTGAACCGCTGCTCCATCTCCGCGTTGGAGAACTGCAGCGATACGAACGAGATTCCGATGTCCTCCTGACGACTCGGAGCGCCGTTGTTCCTGCTGGTGCGAGGACGGAAGAAGTTGAGCTTGAGGTCCTGCATACTCGCCCCCATAATATGCAGTCGGGTCCCTCGAATCGGCGACGCTGGAGCACTTCCACCCCCATTCATGTTGCTGTTGGGGGATTTCGGCGACGGGAGGGGCATCACTTGGCTTTCGTCGTTCTTGTTGGCCAGGTTGGTGCCGCTGCGTCCGCCGCTGCTTGTCGCCATCTCGATCGCCTTGCCAGAGTCGTCCTTGGGGATCACTTTCGACATGGACACCCGTGAGGGCGTGTCTGTCATTCTAGTGTGGCCCGTGTGGAAAAGGGGGAATGGAATCATCCCGCGTCCCAGCGGCGGTTGCGCCGGTGTTCGGCACGCTTTTTTTGGGGCGGTGCCAACCTCCGAGCTATCTGTGTACGTGTCGAAGTTGCACCTTCACCTTACCGTGACCTTGGGATCGACAAGTTTAGCGGTTCTCTCGAGCTAAAAACCGAGCCAAGGCGAGTGACGTCCGAATCGAATCGAAACGACTTGCGGGAGCTGCGCGCAACTTGCAAACTGGATGGGTGACCGAGCGCGTGAGCCATCCTATCGCAGCTAAGAATAGGGGAATGACTTGCCTCCTACGACGTCCTCAAACCTCGAGCCAATCCCCTCTCCTGTCCTCGAACCCACCTTGTAGTACTGATCCTTGCTGACTGAGTGGTATGAGGTTGAACGCGTCAAGATCAAACGGAACTGGTGTGAGGGGACGAGGCTGCAGTTCAGGTGCGCTTCGCTTCACCAACTTTCATTGTACATTTACGGCGAAGGAGCTGCAGGCTTGACGACTTTAGCCGGCTTCTCGACGGGGTCCAGCGTGAAGTTGCCGAACGCGCCACGACGGAACTCCTGCAGCAAGAACTGCGCCGCCAGTTTATTCTGCACGTCCGGCTCCTTGCCCAGCGCTCCGCAGCGCTTGAACACGAGACTAAAGAGCTCGTGGATGTCGTCCGTCGGGCCCGGTAGCTTCAGCGCATCCACATACCGCGTCGACTTCATCTGGTTCAGCAGGAAGAGCATGTAGTCTGCGATCAACTCAGTGCCCACGACCTCGTCCTTGATCGCGCCCGTAAGCGCCAGCCGCATGCCCGTCTCCGCCGACGGGATGTTGGGCAACATGACACCAGGAGTGTCCACCACGTACACCGCCGGTTTGTCATTCACCTAATTATTAGCAACAAATGAAGCACACCGGTCAATAACCTTTAGCCCCCTCTAGCCCCCACCCCTCAACGCACCTTGATAATGTCGTTGCGGACCGTGACACCGGGTGTGGGGCCTACGGTGGCTCTCTTCCGACCTTTGGCCAGCTTCTGGTTGTTCGACAGCCGTCGGAACTCGTTAATGAGCGAGCTTTTGCCCACATTGGGGATGCCCACCACCATGACCATGGACCCGGCCGTGCTCTTGAACTGGGCGCCGCTGTGCTTGTTGCACCACTGCAGGATGGCCTGCAGCCGCTTGCCCTTGGTCACGGACGCGAAGAGGCAGTCGGTGGCCGTTCCGAGCTGCTGCTTGCACTGCTGCTCCACCCGTTGCTGCATATTGGAGTTGGCCAGGTCGCTCTTGTTGAAGACCACGAGTCTGGGCTTGGACTTGCCGAACGCCTCCTCCAGGACAGGATTGGCCGAGCTCCACGGAATTCGAGCGTCGCGCACCTCGATCAGGACGTCCACCGCGTCCATTTGAGAGACCATCGCACGGCGCGCAAGCGCCATGTGGCCCGGGAACCAGTTCACCTTGGCGGGGTACAGGAACTTGGACCGGAACGCGCTCATATTCACGCAGGACGAGGCAGGACGCAATGCAGGACGAGTAGGTTGATGCTGACGCTGCGCCACAGATGAACAAAGGATGTGATTGGTTAGAATGGAAATATTAAGCTGACAAATGAGAAGGCTTAGAAAGAGGCAACTTGTTTTTAGGGGTGAACTTCAACTTACGTTAATGTGTGAAGATGTCGGGGCTGGATGCGAAGGTGAAGGGCTTGCCCACTACGAAGAAGAGGTCGCCAGGCTCGATCTGGAGGTCCATGGGGGGATTGATGAAGACGCACGGGTGAGGGAGAACCACGCCGCGTCCCGGTCGCCAATGTCCGATACAAGTGCAACTTGCCTAAAATAAAGTAAAAAAAAGTTTAGTTAGAATTCCATCGTCCTAGACAACAACAGAATCGAACGCGTACCATATCGAGGAACTTGCGGAAACACTCGCCATACTTGAGTGCAATCAGCTCATCTGGTGCCTCCACTTGGAACAGTCGGCGCTCCCTACATTGTCAAGAACTTATCAGCTCCAGCTCCAGGCTCAAACCTAAAAACTTTTATGACGAACGTACTCGAGGTCGTTGATGCTGCCGTTGATAAGAAGATGGAGGAACTGCGTGATCCAGGGCTTCCGGTAGCATTCGCTCATGAGCGAGTCGAGCATCGAGTTCATAAACACACGACCGGAGGCGATGAACTCCTCGAGCACGAATGTCGAGTCCGTGTTGCCGTCCCCTTCGTCCAGCGAGTTCCAGAACGAGTCGCGTCTTGACGTGGCTCCTAAGAGAGTGTTGCTCTGGCGTGGAGAACGGTACGAAACGTTACGAACCACCAGCGCTGAGAGTCCAAAGGCGGAACTTGTACGTCGCTCATTGGCCAGCGAGCTCAGCAACTTCACGTTCGAGGACTTGTCGAGTTCCACCACGAGGTTCGGCATTCGTGTACGTTGACTGATCTCCACAATGTACCGCACGATGGTAATAGCGTCAGCGTCCACCATGTTCGGGTCCGAGTATTGGGATTCCGACGCCTGCGTCAGGATGAGAACGGAGATGGCGAAGCGGATGTTGGTTTTCTTGAGGTCTCCGAAGTTTACAGGCGAGCCGTGCACGAAATAAATGTCAACAAACCCTCGCAGACGCTCGTACTCGAGCTCATCAATGGGATCCGAAGCCAGGAACACAATAGCCGGTGATGGAGTGTAGTCGTCGGGCATCGGCGCCTCTCTAATCGTCTTAATGAAGTGGTATGTGTCAGATGGGAATCCACACACCACAATGTGATCCGCGACATCGTCGGGTACACCAAGCGACACAAAGCGTTCGTATTCCGACATCTCCCCATCCAGAGGTTCCTCTGCAGTCGCGTAGCCATTATTCTCCCTTTCAGCCAGACCCATCGCAGCCTCGACATCGTAATCCTCAGCGACCGCGTACATGTTCATGATACTTTCACGTATCTGCTCGATCTCATTGCCCAGCGCCGGCTTGATCTTCTTCATCTCCAACAAACTGTTACTAGACATGGACTTGCCCTTGCGTCGCATGCCTTTGCGGTACGAAAGGATCTGCTCCGGCGGGATCTTCATGACGCCTTCCACTGCGTTTAGCCCCTTGGCAATGACGTACACTTTGCAGCACAGATTCGGGTCCGCCGTGGCGCCAAGCTTGAACTCCATGTCCATGAAGCGCACCCCGTCGTCCGTCAGCATGGCCAGAGGGATAATCGACGCCTTGTCGTAGAGAAAACGAATGAGGTCACCAAACGTGAGACCTGAAAACGTACGGGGGATGTCGACTAGGAAGATTCCGTGCATGTAGCCATGTAAGTACTGACGCTGCCACTGCAGAGAAGAATGGTGGCTGTCCAGGTCGCTGTTACATTGAGCCAGGAGGTTCAACAGCAGCGTCGGGAGCCCCCACACCTGGCAACTTCGTCCTAATACGGAGAACTTGAGCATCCCAATGACCACGACATCGCTCGCGCCCATCTTTAGCAGCGTCGCGGCGTTCCTCGAGTTGATGATCTGCGCGTATATCGGACACGTCGGGTTCCCACGACGGAGTGCAATGGTAATAAGCGCACAGCATTGATCCGCGTACTGCGGACGCGAGGACTGTCGATTCACTAGCACGTAGCAGGCACTGGCGTCGCTCAGCACCGCTCGCGTCAAGTCCTCGTCCAGCAGAGGGGACCCGACAATGTACTGCACTTTGCTGTCGTACACGTGCAGCACCTTGTTGATCTCGGGCGTGTTCCAGTTGAGGTTGCTCGGGTGGAAGAACTCTCCGAAGAAGATGGACAGCGTGTCGGCGTTCACGTAACCGGTAATGATCACGTGCGGGTGCAGCTTCGCCTCGGAGTAAGCCGACGAATAGTCCGTGTGCGACGTGATCGTCGCCTGGATGCGGTTCACTTGGATCGGCACGACGATGAACGTGAAGAGGATGACGAAGGCGATGACGAACTTGCCGCTGGTCGACACGGGGGAGATGTCGCCATAGCCCAGAGTCGAGATGCTGACCACCACAAAGTAGAGCAGATTGGGGAACGACAGATCGCGGCACTTGCACACGCGAGGCTCGTCATCGCACGCTTCAAGACACGCCTCAGTGGCCTGCACGACGCCGGCTGTGGCGAAGACGATGGAGACGATAGTGAGCATCGCCGCCGACGCCTGTTGCTGGAGCGAAGACGTCGCGAATTGCACGAGGCGGAAGATCCGAATGAAGCGAAGCGGACGCAACATTCGCGAAAGTTGGGGCAGTGTACTCGTCGAGGTGATGCTATCAGAGTGCGCCGTGATGAGGTCGAACCACGAAGGCAACACCACAGCAAACTCCACTATCGGAAAGAAACCCACAATGTACTCGAGTCGGTCGAAGGCAGCATACACATGCAGCGCATACCTATTGCAAATAATGGTAAACAAAAGAAATGAGTGCAATTATCAGGTGAAAATCTACAAAAATTGTCGACTTACTCGAGCGTGAAGACGATGTTGAGGCAAAAGTCGAGCTCTGTCGTCAACAAATGTTGTTAGTCGTAAAATATTTTACAGTAAGTATCTATTCATTTATTACCTTGCATCCACGGGTCCAGTCCGATCCGCAGCCCCGTCCAGTTGAGGCTGATGTGGAACAAAGCTTGGAAGGTACTGAGCACCGTCGTGGTGGCATTGAAAATGCTGCCCGCCAAGGAGCTCTCGAGGTTCCGCTGCACCCATTCACGCAGAGGTTCCCCTTCGAACCGCTTCGCCAGGTACACGCGCGGTTTGCGCTTGGTGCGAGGCACCACGGCCTTGTTCCTGCTGGAAATGGCGTGGCGCAAGTGCTTCAGGACCTTCTTCTTGGCGACGGGAGCTGACAGGTCCGACATGGATGGACGTTGGAGACTGCTCGCTGCGCTTCACCACCAGGGCGACGCTTCATTTTACGATCCAAAACCACCAATAAACATAACAAACTACCCAAAGTTTTGGAAACATAACAAACTATCCAAAGTTTTGGAAACATAACAAACTATCCAAAGTTTTGGAAACATAACTAACTATCCAAAGTTTGGAACTATCCCAATACCCGCAATAGGTTTTGGCCACCATTGGTTACAAACCATGACACCACAAATAGGAGTAGGAATCCCGACTAATACATCAAACTGCGTGTACATCATCAACCATTCGTACAGTATTATAAGAACGGAGGAGAGTCTGGTGAACCTTGTCCCCTAATTTCAATATATCTCCGCATCGTGACGTTTTCACTTCGGAACTTGTCGGCATCAGCATCCAACCGAGACGAACACGCGTGTTCGAACTTCCACTATTCTAACTTCAAGGGATATCATCTGGAATGAGCTCGGCAGCTCTCCAACCGAAGACTGCGAGTGCTCCGCGTAAGCCTCTGCTAACGTTGGAGCTCTCATCCGCGCTGTATGCAGTCGCATGGCTGTTCATCGTGGCATTCCACGCCGTCTGCGCTGCGCATCTCGTTTGCGTCGCGATGACGTATTGGTACCTCACGAAAGGCACTTTGCCCCTGTACGTGTCGATTTGGTCGCTCAGGGGGATAGAGAACTACCGCTTCTACGGTACTGTCTTCGGCGTGGTCGGGGGGATGCACGCAGTGCGCGTGCTCTACATCTTCCTTTTGTCCATCCAAGCCAGAAGACTTACGCTTCGATCCGAGTCAAGTGCGCTAGTGGCTTTCGTCTCCAAAAAGATGAAAACCTCTCGCTTCTTTAAGGAAGAAAAGTCTACGTCGTCACGAGCTCGTGGCTTCATTACCGGCATCTGGAGCAAGTTCTTCTCACGTTATGGAATATTAGGCGTCGAGAGTGAGCACTTCTCGACGGTCTTTGCACTTCGCGAGGTGCTGGAAACGAGCTCCCAGACCTACCAAGCCTACCGAGCCAGAAATTTGTTACCGCATCCTGGACTAAACGCGCTGATCGTTGCGCTTTTAGTCACAAACTGCTGGACGACTGCGGCGAACCAGAAGTTCCTCTGGAAGTCGCCGGCACTGGAACGCGTCGTCACGCTCACACTCGACGCGCTGATCAGCTTCGGCATCATGATCGCCATCCCGCTGATTATTTTCCTCCCGTACGTCAAAGCGTTCAACTTTGACATCAAAGGGTTCAAGAACCCAGACTTCCTGTACGACCCAGTGGCTCTCGCCGGGATGGTCCTCGAGAACCGACTGGTGTTCGCGTCCGGTCTCTTCGACTTCGGGACGAAATTGATCCCGCAACTGAGCATTATCCTCTCGCTGGTGACGGTGGGGGAGCTTCTGGGGCATAGCGGAGCTGCAGTAATCCCCGGAGCTGATGAAAGGAGCACGAAATTGGTGGTCGTGCGACCAAAAGGCGGTGGTTCGGATGCTGACGACACTCAGCGAATTGCCTCCACAAGTCCGCAAGACGACGCGGGTCCGAGCAAGAAGTACCGACATCGCGTTATTATCCTGCTCTTTATTCTGTGGGGGACTGTCATCATTATCCTCCACTCTTTAGCAACTCTGCGGGAGTCCAGCTTCGATTTCGTGGGGTGTCGCGCTGTGACTCGACCTTGGTTCTCGAATGGCAAGGCCCCATGCTCTAGTCTCGTGTACGACTGCAACGCAAGGAACACAAAGTCCCTGGACACGTCGTCGTTCGAGAGTTTGGACCAGAGTTCGCTGAAAACGCTGGCAATTGTGCACTGCTCCGCGCTTCAGATGCCAGTCGAGTTTCAACAACTCAACAGTTTGGTCATGTTGCACATGTACAACAGCACAATTGTGAACTGGGACATCGACAGCTCCGTGTCCGCTACAGCTCACCCCCGTTTAGTGTCAGTGCTGATTGGGAAGACGCAGATGAGTGAGTTTCCCCCCGGACTCTTGCAACCGCTCCCCGCATCCACGATCAACATGCAGTTCTCGGAGACAAACCTGAAAACTCTACCCGACGACCTCTACAAGCGGTGGCACGCCCTAGCAATGATCGCCTTCGAGAACGGCGTCCTGACGCAGATTCCGTACCAAATGTTCTTCTCTCGAGTGTACAGACTCTCGTGTATGGGGAACCAGATCACGACGATTCCTTCGCTGGCGATGATGCCTCCGCGCATGATCATCCCGGACCTCAGGCTCAAGGACAACCCGCTGCAGGAGCTCCCCGCCACGCTCATGGCGCCGGATGCAAAGGTCATGTCGCTGAACGTCCAAGGAACGAACTTAACGACGATGCCGACGTGGGTCAAGACCCAAACGAAAGTCGTTTGGGCTGCCGATACCCCATTTTGTGCTACTCCAATAACCGATCCAGCCTTGGCGTACCAAGTTATGTGCTTCCCGCGACCGGCAGGCGACGAGGTATCCTTCCCCATGTACCTGTTCAAGGAGATGTACCCGTTCGAATAGCAAAGCCTAGTACCAACCACTATTTGTATATGCAAAATATACATTTTGTTTTCCTAGCTAAAGTTTAGAGCAGCACCGTGACGTTGAGGCGCCACAGGTCCGACCACATGAACGTGTTCGTATGCACCAGTCGAGCCGTCTCCTTCACGCTGTTGCCGTCCACCTCGTACGCGTACACGTTGGCGAAGCGCGCGTGCAGCAGCTTCATCAGCACAATGGACAGTAAATGCTTGGTGCTCACCAGATATTTGCCGTTGACGATGACATATCCAGAGCAGTAGACGCCGTCAGGCGAGGCGAACTTCATGCCCTTGAAGTAGACGTAGTTGTTGTAGTCGGAGATGAGTCCGAACCTTGTCTGCAGCTCGGCACCCGTCGATATCTCAAAGTTGGTGACGATGCCTTTCATGGTCATCGCCGCCTTCTCATTGCCCGATGTATCCGTGCTTTGACTGGATCTCGAGTGAATTCTATCCGGATAGCGAAGTCGATAAATCTTCCTCATAATTGCAAAAGCGGAGATGGAAACCAGCAAGTAAGTCGTCGGGAAGAAGGAGGCGATGATGAAGACGGGGTCCTTCTCTGGGAATTGGAACGAGGACCACATGCGCATCGGAGACATGGACGTAATAACGGGTGTCACTTTCGCGATACCGAGGGTCCATTGAGCGTTCGAATACGTTGAAATCTTGTCGACTACTGCCGACGATGTGCGCAGCAAGGTGAGTCGGTACTTGTGAATGAACTCGAACAGGAAAATTGCAATGGAGGGGTCGATCCGCTCTCGGAAGACGGAGCTTAAGAAGCCGACCAAGCTGAGGAAGATCACCATAATGTCCGCATGTATGATCTCCTTGTGCACGCGGACGACTTGTGACCCCGTGATCATAGACGCTCTGGACATTGCGTACTCATTAACGGACCAGAAGTTGTCCAAGAAGCACGAAAGTAATACCAAAATTCCACGAAATACGAGGCCTGTAGTCGACAAGGACGAGAACGGGTCACCAATCCAGACTTTCCCCGTACGAACCTTCTGGTACGTTACCAGCAACAGCACAAGGAGGGAGTAAATCGTCTCCAAGCCGAAGAAGAAGTGAATGCAGTGCACCCAAGCCCACGAGTCCATAGTCACAGCCTCTCCAATCCACTCCCAGCGCGTCAACGCCGTCTTGGCGTTCACGCCACTCAGTGTTGAGTACATGACACGGACATTGTACTGGTCGTCACCGTCAAAGAATCCGCGCTTCCTCGCCGTGATCAAGTTCTTCACTGGGTGCGTCAATGGGTCACGCGGGATACTACGCAGCTCCAGGTAACTCTCACTCGTCACCCCTACCAATTCGTACATCTCGAACTTTGGGACGCGCTGATAGGGGTAAGTGGTCGCCACCATGTAGAACTGCTCTACATGATCCGCCTGCATGTCCTGTACCAGCGTAAGCATACCGACTAGCGCGGGGCCACGTTTGTGAAGCTTGCGCACCTCGTACTCCTGCACATTGAGCGACATCGTGACCAGGTACAGGTCGTTGGGGTCGGATCGGGCGCGAACCAAGTTGAACACTCGAACTGCCGACGGATCCCCCACCATAATCTGTCGGAACGTACAGTCGACGACCATCACCACGAGCTCCAAGTCCGCGAGGCCCGAGATGTTGTACACCGTGTCGTCGACGATCCCCTGGTACCCATTGTTCAGGAAGCTGTAATTGTACATCATTGGATTGAAAAGTGGCACGTTGGAGCAGTTTTGCGTCGACGTTTGTGTGGCAGATTCCAGATACAAGGCGTAGTCTCGCGGGGTTGTGTCTCCTCCGAGTATTTCATTCACCAAGGGGCTATCGCGGATCAGTCCTTCGCCCAAGTACCCCTCGATAAGCGAAGACGGGAAGACTCGTAGAGTTTCGGTCGGGTTGTGCGCTCCACTCAGGACCTGCAACGCCCACCAAGTGGCCGACATGGAGACGATGACGTACTGGATGGCGGCTGCGATGGCTGCGAGGCGGCGGAGGATGTTGAAGACCTGCCAGGACATCATCGACCGTTTGCTCTTGTAGCGCACAGCGACATACTGGCTTTCACGAAGTGTCACGGAGGAGTCGAGCGAGGTCTTCCGCGGACCCTTTAGTAGTATCGGTTGAACACTTGACTTGACCATCGTCATCGGTTAGACAGACTTCTGCCGTGCTCCTTGTCGGCTGTTGAGATGGAGTTTGTCTGGGAGTGCGTTGCAAGCAGACTGGGCGCTTGAGTTCCCGAAAATGGCGAGTAGGATTAACGTTGGGGTGCTATAAAACTGAACTGCGCGTAGTCCTACGAGACGACTCTTGTTACTGCAACGCACGAGGGATATTCATGTTGCCTTGCAAGAGGGGAGGGTATTGTCGTCTGGGATGAAGCATCAAAACCTTTGAAACGGACAAAATCCTATCCTTGCTGTGCTTATCGCGTGCATATTCTCATTTCTCTTCCAGACTTCCGCTAGCCCAACACCCCGCGCCTACAAAATCACATTGCTGTCAAAACACCAATGTATGAACTGATAGTCGATTAAACTGAGTACTTCCAGCCAGAAGCTCATGGAAACTTGGGTCGATGTTGTGTTTCTGGCTACAAGAGGACCGTGACGTTGAGGCGCCACAGGTCCGACCACATGAACGTGTTCGTATGCACCAGTCGAGCCGTCTCCTTCACGCTGTTGCCGTCCACCTCGTACGCGTACACGTTGGCGAAGCGCGCGTGCAGCAGCTTCATCAGCACAATGGACAGCAAATGTTTGGTGCTCACCAGATATTTGCCGTTGACGATGACATATCCAGAGCAGTAGACGCCGTCGGGCGAGGCGAACTTCATGCCCTTGAAGTAGACGTAGTTGTTGTAGTCGGAGATGAGTCCGAACCTTGTCTGCAGCTCGGCACCAGTCGATATCTCAAAGTTGGTGACGATGCCCTTCATAGTCATGGCCGCCTTCTCGTTCCCTGATGTGTCGGTGCTTTGACTGGACCGTTGTCGAGCCTCCTCCGGGTGGAAATACCAATACACTTTGCGCACCAGAGCGAAGCACGAAATACCCACCACCAGATACGTCGTGGGGAAATATGACGCCGCGAGGAACGTCGAGTCCTTGTCAGGGAACTGGAAAGACGACCACAGCCGCAGCGGTGACATGGAGGCAAGCACGGGTGTCACCTTCGCTATACCGATGTTGTACTGTGCAGTCGAGTACGTGATGATCTCGTTCACCACTGCAGGCGCGGACCGGAGAACGGTTAACCGGTATTGGTGAACCAGCTCGAACCAGAAGATGGCGACTGACGGGTCAATTCGCTCTCGGAACAACGAGTGACGAAGCCCACCAAGCTGAGGAATATCACCATCAGATCCGCATGTACCAGCTCTCGATGGACGCGAACCGGTGTGGAACCAGTGAGCATGGAAGCTCTGGACATGGCGTACTCGTTCAGCGACCAGGAGTTGTCTACCCACCACGAGATAATGACCAAGAAGCCACGAATTACGAGGCTCGTCGTCGATATCGATGCGAACGGGTCTCCGAGCCAAATCTTGCCCGTCCGAACCTTCTGGTACGTCACCAGAACCAGCACGACGAGGGAGTAAATCGTCTCCAAGCCGAAGAAGAAGTGGATGCAGTGTACCCAAGCCCACGAGTCCACCGTCACGGCCTTTCCGATCCACTCCCAGCGCGTCAACGCCGTCGTGGCGTTCAGTCCATCCAGCAGCGAGTACATGACGCGGACATTGGACTGGCTGTCGCTGTTGAAGAAGCCGCGCTTCCGAGCCGTGACCAGATTCTTGACCGGCTCCAGCTTCGGGTCGCGAGGGATGCTGCGTAACTCGAGGTAGCTGTTGTTTGTGATCCCCACGAACTGGTAGATCTCAAAATCTGGCAGGCGCTGGAACGGGTACGTCGTCGCTACGGTGTAGAACTGCTGGACGTTGCTGTCCCGCATGTCGTCGACCAGCGTCAGCATCCCCACAAGAGCTGGGCCCTGTTTGCGATGCGCGCGCACTTGATACTCCTGCACATTCAGCGACATTGTGACCAGGTACAAGTGACTGTGGTCTGCTATCGACCGCACCAAGTTGTACACTCGAACAGAAGAGGGATCCCCCGCTGCAATCTGTCGAAAGGAGCAGTCCACGACTACCAGCACCAGCTCCAAGTCTTCTAGCGCCGTGACGTTGTACTTGGTACCCGAGACCATCTTGAGATAACCTTCGCTCAGGAAGTCGTAGTTGTAGATCGCAGGGTTGAACAGCGGCATGTCGGAGCAAGTTTGAGTCGACGTCTTGGTGTCCGACTCGAGGAACAGCGCGTAGTCTCGTGGAGTTGTGTCTCCCCCGAGTACGTCTTGCACCAAGGGGCTATCACGGATCAATCCGTCACCCAAGTACCCTTCAATAAGCGACGACGGGAAGACTCGTAGCGTCTCGGTGGGGTTCTTGGCGCCTTCGAGCACTTGCAGCGCCCACCACGTGGCCGACATGGACACGATGACGTACTGGATGGCAGCAGCGACGGCTGCGAGTCTGCGCAGGATGTTGAAAAGCTGCCACGACATAATTTTCTTCTTCCCCTTGAGGCGGACGGAGATGAACTCGCTGTCATGGCGCAGCGGAGTGGACGAGTCCACGGACGCCCGAGAGCCCCTCCCGTTCGGCTGGACGCGGTGCTTGTGCATGGAAATGGCTTCACACTTGCGCTTCGGAGGTCGAACTCTGGATGAGAAGTAACTGGGCTATGGCTGAGCCAGGATAGGCCTCCTCTTGGCGCAGTAATAAAGACGCGCAGGCCACTTTAGTCGCACAGAGCGTAGTGCTGCGGAGTTCGCCGCGGTCTGATGATGTTTCGATCACTAAAAACTGCTCTTCATCCTGTGACATACGTGTTTGACCGGTAAAGCTGCGTCCCGTGTACAGACCGGGGCGTCAATAAGGAACGGGTGTCATCCTATAACCTTGAAAAACTAATTTTATGTAATTCTGGAGTTAACAGCTTGAAGCACTGACATTGGCCATCGCCATTGGCCAGTCTGACCAGCTGGCAAAGCTTACTTTTGAATCTGG
>JAIKVE010000430.1:0-20534 GCA_024679115.1 Phytophthora pistaciae | reverse complement strand
TAGCTGTCGGTTTGCCTCCCTCGCCTCCCTCGACTGCGGTGGAATCCTCAGCATCATATATGCAGCATGGGGCGGCTGACGGAGTGCGTGCGCCTGACTTTGGGGAGGCATCACGAAGTCAATACTTGGTGTTTTGGAGCAAGTCAGGGCGCTAAAAATATCTACGCATCACGGAGAATCGATTGGAATGGGCGCGGCGACCCCTAACCGCGAATCAGTCCACCCCGTCTATGTACAGATGGTGTAGGTATAGAGTGCAAAAGGGCGGCTTCGGGAGACTTAAAGGGACAACTCACCTACATACATGCTTCTATGATACACACAGAAGGTACACACAACCCTACCATATGTTTTTACGTGCAATCTCTGGCGCCAATGTCGTCTAGTTCGCACTGTACATCGTATATGGTGCTTTATAGAGCTTGCAGCGCCGTTAATTTCTGCCGCGCTTTTTTCTGTGTCTATCATTTGAAATTAGTATAGACTCATTTGCACCGCTCATTGGTCATATTTTAAGGTTATGTACTCGGTGGAAGTCAATCTGAGTTAACCTTATAGCGAAGCACACGTTGTCTGCGTTAGAATGGACTATATGTTATAGTATACGAAATAAGCCGCTCTGATTGGCTGGTATTAACAGCTAAAACATATCTTTAGATGGTAAAAACGGGTTCGGCATGGTCAAAAACGTACCCTCCTGAAATTTCAGCTCCGAAAACTTCATATTGGCTGCATACTAGCAATGGTGTCACTTATTAATTTTCACGTACTTGGGCCTTTCTCTGGCACATATAAGTGGTACGACTGAATTCCCCGTCCTTGAAAACCTAGGTTCCCAAAATTTTAGCTCATACAGTCGCCGCGTTGAGGATCCGTGATTGGTGCTCTTGTGCTGCTATGGATATTTATTCAATCAGAACGCGGCGGCGGCCGCATTTTGCCCAATCACGGCGAACCGCCTCCCTTGGATTCCGCGTTCGCCTCCCTCGGATTCCGCGGAAAAAGTGCTCTCTAGCTGTCGGTTTGCCTCCCTCGCCTCCCTCGACTGCGGTGGAATCCTCAGCATCATATATGCAGTTCCGCGGAAAAAGTGCTCTCTAGCTGTCGGTTTGCCTCCCTCGCCTCCCTCGACTGCGGTGGAATCCTCAGCATCATATATGCAGTGGTTTGACCTCTTATATCATATATTACCTGTCACAATTTATTTATACGTTTTAGGGTTTATAAATTTTTAGTAAACAAAAATCGATGGTTTTCCCTCGGTATAGTAACACGTCACTAAAGTGGGGTTCCCAAACTTAGATGGTGGTTCCCCAAAATAAGCTTTTTTGGGTAGCGGGGCCCGGATACCTGGCAGCGGGGACCCCGGATACCCAAAATAGCGCCCGCTGTGGGACCCCCAGGACCCCCGGATACATCAGCGGGGACCCCGGATACCCAAAATAGCGCCCGCTGTGGGACCCCCAGGACCCCCGGATACACGTGTATCCGCCCTGTAATATATATAGTGCACTATCCAAACTCCACTCAAAATCGTCCAAAACTGCTCCAAACACGATATTTCGCTTGCGAACACTGTTGCCCTCAACTTACACTTACAAAATGTATATTACGATACTTGCCCCATGTAACACTATAAACATAAGTGCTCATATCCATTTCTACTTCTATTTTATATAGATAAACTTGCGGCCCCCAACGTATAACGTTTGTATGGCTGGATCACGCAGAAATATATTAATGAATAACCGACCCGTCTCTGGCACATGTGAGTGGTACCACTGAATTCCCCATATACGAAAACCTATATGTCCATATTTTCATGTGTTGGTACCCAATATTGGCTCCGAAGTGTATCCATGCCAGATTTTAGCCAATGAAACCCACAGGGGTTTTCACGAAATTACCATCACGAAAATCCGAATTTAGGTTATTTTCGACAAAGTGGACCCTAGATGAACGTTCGTGGACCCTAGATCGACGTCTAATTTCGGGAAAGGAGACCCTAGAAGGTCCTAGGATGAACGTTCATCCGGGTCGTAATATATATAGGTGGCCGACATTGACTGCGTGGAACTAGATCAACGACGTGCGGCCCGTCGTAGTCTGGAACGCTATCAACGAGCACGAAGGTCAAGTGGGCGACTTCAAGTGAAAACAGCTTCTTCGGAGATGCTGGCGGGCCAATCCCCAGCATATCCGATCCAAGTCGACGATATCGATCTTGGCGGGGAGTCTTGGTGAAGAGTGATGATCTTACCCTTATGGATTATGCAGACACCGGACACAGAGCCAGTGTCACCACCAATGTCCAAGGGAACCAGAGAGCACGCGCGATACCGCGGAAGAGCAGGAGAACGATAGGTCAAGGACTTAGGACAAGCTAACATTTAACAGAGTTGTTTTCACCTTCTACTGATCAAGTGGTCTTCGCCTTCGCACTACCGGGCACGGGATAATCTTTGGCCCACCCGACGCTAGGCAAGTCGACTCACGCCCCAAGATCAAGGAACCCCGGACGCCTGGATAGCTTGGCCCAGCGTCCGTCAACCCTCACTACGACCCACCGCTAGAGGAAGCGGCAAGCAAGGAAAGGCAAAGGAAGGTCACACACCGACCCCAAGGCAACCCCAGGCCAAGATCACATCTGGCCGGCGCGTGACGATCTAGACAACCTCAGATCGAAACCGCCACAACTACTCCGGCGCAGCGTGAAGCATATCCGCGTTGCTGCCACAAGTTCCCGCTGTCCGCCAGACAGTCCAAGACTCGACCCCAAGCGCGTCTTCCGAGATCACCCGAAGAGCGATCCAGCCCACCGACGGGTACACAAGGTGAGGATCAGCAACTTCACGGAAGATCGGAGTACCCCCTCCGTTAGTCGGTACTTCGGGCGCCGTGTGCAAGAGGACCCCGCGATCTGCAAATTTCGCGAAGCCGCTTCGCCACACATTTCCTCTCTTCATCCTACATCTCACTTCTCACCACCTTCCCCACTCCCATCTGCCAACCTCGTTATCCACGCTCACATCATATCTACCTACCAACCACATTTATCCTGAGCTAGTGGCCCGCCGCACGGGCAGGCTTGCGGAGTGCGTAAGGCCAACTTTGAGGAGGCCTAACGGAGTCATTATTTGGTGTTAGAGAGCAAGTGAAGGCGCTAAAAACATCTACGTATTGCGTAGAATCGATTGATACTGGCGGCGCGTCCCCTAACCGCGAATCCAGTCCGCTCCGTCTATGTAAAGATGGTGTATGCATACACTGAAAAGGCAAATTCATGGGATTGGTGGGGGGCAATCCACCTGCCTAGCCGCTGGTTGGAGACACTAAGAGGGTATCCATAACCCTGTCATATGTTTTTGTCTGCAACCTTCGGTGTCAATTTCACGTATTATCTCGTGTAGATCGCAACCTGCGCATATACACGGAGGATATTGAGGCCACAAGGCTTCATTTTTCTGTGGCGCCGTTTTCTGCTCCATTCACTTGAATTGACTATAAAATAATTTTTGAACGCTCATTGGGAAAATTTGAAGGTTAAATATCATGTGAAAATCAGTATAAATGCACCATATAGGTACATCTATGCGTGTCTGTTTTGCGCGCTTTCTTGTGTCAAATCCGGGTTAATCTACGCTGATTGGCTGGAAAGTACAGGTAAACCATATGTTTGGATGTTATTATCGAGTTCAGCATGGTCAAAAACATACCCTGGCAGAATTTCAATTTCACAAGTTGCGTATTGGCTGCATAGTAACAACGTGCCACTGGTTGAACAGGCCTCTGGAGCAGTCGATGAGTCTGGCTTTCGACTCCCTGAGGGAGACTGGAAGTGCTGAAGACGTTCTCTTCCTCCGTTCAGCGGCGCGAGACTGGCTGGCTTGGCCGACTGTCGGTCACTGCCCCACGTCGTACGAGCCTACTTGGCGGAGGAGCCCGTTGAATCGACGATCAACTTGGTCGTTGGTGGCCCGGTACGGTACGACGCGTCACCATGAAGTTGTAGTCGTCCTGTAAGCGATGCGAGTGCAACCTGGAACTGACAACACATCAAGACACAGTACAAGCCGCACAGCACGCGACCAAGAAAGATCTGCTATCTGAAACTACCTGTGTATCTGCGCGTAGGCCTAAGGGTGAGAATCCGGTCCCTTAGAAGGTGGCAATCGGGCGTTGCTAAGTTTGTAGTCAACTGCGGTAGTCAACCTTACTTACTTGCCACAAAATGGAATGCAAGCCGCCACATGCAATGAGGCAACCTCCATAAATGGTATCTCAGTATTTCGAAATAGTGACCAAGCGGGGGGGTGTCAAGGGGGTGTTGATCAGACGTCGTTGGCGGCTCTTTGACGTCCAGGCGTTATTCTTCGATAACACCGGACGTCGACAGCACTACTAGCTACCTGCATTCATCTATCGCTATTCAATGCATCTCCGCATTTTGTCGGCTTGAAAAGCGCAGCGACGGCGAATCTTTCCATCGCAACTAAAAAAAAACTATGCAACATAATATATTTTGTGTTCTAGACATAATGTAATGTATGTGAGTATCATCAGTAAAGTTAGTGAGACGTTGACCATTTCGCAACAATCATGGCGGAGGAGTACCGGCAGCGCCTGGACAACAATGTGGAGAAGCTGGTGGAGAACTTCAAGGGGCTGATCAAGACGGCCAAGATCAAGGACTCGGCCAACACCACGCGCGAGTCCTTCCAGAGCTCCATCTACGCCACGACGCTCGTGCAGGCCAGCGAGTCGCTGCTCAAGCTCGTGTCCGAGATGAAGCTGTCGCTGGCGCTCGGCGACTTCGAGGGCATGAGCCAGAACGTCGACTCGACCTCGGACGAGCTGCTCAAGCGGTCAGTAACACACGTGCACACTGTATGCACACGATCTAGCACTAACAGTATGCCTGCATTGTGGCTGTAGATGCGACGACGTGGACGCGCAGATCTCGCACCTTAGCGCCGACATCTCGTCCGCTTTGTTCGAGCTGGAGCACCACTACTACCAGTCCAAGTGGCGGCTGTCGCCGTCAACCGACAGCGAAGAGGCTTCGTAAAGGGAGGTGGCAAGAACGACGTAATATACACATGACACACACACAGAGCTTACGAGGAGCCAGCACGTTGCTGCCCCGAGTCGTTGGGGTGCAAAAATTATCAGACGGCGACGCCAGTAGCGCTAGCCGTGTCGTCCTCGTCGTCTTCTTCTTCGTCGTCGTCCTCATCAGCATCAGCGTCGTCTACTTCGTCCATGGAGGAGCCGACGCTAGGGGTGATTCGAGGAGCGAGCAGCACTGGGGTACCTGGCATAGCGGGCGAGTTGATCTGGCTGGGCGTCGCCGATGCGGTTGGAGCTGCCCCAGCGATGCCACCGGTGAGGGTCGTGTGGACGCCGTTCAGGGCGTTCTCCTTCATGCGCCACTCGTTCATGCGTCGCTGGTTCTCCACCTCCGTCATCGGAATGTAGCTGCAGCATGGCACGATAAGGTTAGTACGTGCTGGTTCGTATCAATTGCTTCATAGCTCCATCTGTTGCGTTTCGTACCTGGCTCGCTCCTTTTCAGACAACTTTTGCCACATATCGCCGAGAATCTTGGACGCATCCTTAGCGCTGGTGCTGGGATGGTCAGCCATGATCTTCTTTCGGTTTTGCCTGGAAAACAACAGCAATAAAATATGAGTTTATACGGGCAGTATTCGCAAGAGCATTCACAACATACCTGCAAAACATGAGGAAGGTATTCACTGGCTTGGGCGGTCGGTTGGGCCGCGCGGTCGGCTGCGGTGGCGGGGTCACCAGCATCGTGGGGCGCGACAGCGGTCTCATCCGCTTGAAGTCTTCTCGCTCGAGCTGCGGGATGTCATCCGTCAAAATGTACTTGACGGAGGGGCCCCACGCATCGGCATCCAGACGATCACGGAACGCGGCGGTGACAGGTGGGAGTCTCGTGACGCGGTCCTTCAAACCTTCCCGGATAAGCTGAACAACATAACATCCAAGTGAGCTATCGCGGATGCATGTGCGTACGAGTCGTGATTCCTTACTCTCGAATAGTCGCGAAGTTGCTCACGAATGGATAAAGCGACTTGAGCCTCAAACTCACCGCTCAAACCCTACGCAGCAATAAGCAATTTGTGTGAGAAGCAAAATACAGCATTGATTCCTAGCCGATGAACGTACCAAGTCTTCACAAACTACCTGAGCGAATCGCTCGGGCGAGTTGTTGGGGTTGTTTAAATCCCACTCAAACCGATCAATATAGATAGTGTCGTTCAGGCGAAGGTTGATGAAAATCGGATGCAGACTCTCCGTTGTGACAGCTTCGTTCCACGGCAGTGATCGCTGGGCCTTCTCGACCTGCTCTTCAATCGACTTGGCGATTCGCTTATAGAAGCACTCCGGGAGGTCCAAGTCTCTAACTAGCGCGGCAGCAAACGTCTCGTACGTAAAATCCTTTTCGTACCTGCGAGTTTCAGCCAGTTAGGAGACGTTCAACAATGAGGTAGCGCGTTAATTATATCGAATACGTACTTGTTCCATGAGAAGGAGTCAACGTATCGGTATCCTTCGATGTCTATGTCAAGTCGAATGGGGATCAGCAAAGTATCGCGAGTTGGGAACTGCCACCAAACAGCACGTGCAAGACGACAACATCAATTGGCATGTTGGACCTTTCCAACAAAATTAAACTAACGGAGTATAACGCACCTTCGGGTAGTTGTACAGCCTTCGCTGCGCAAGGATCGAGCTATCTTTCCTGTTGTCAAAATGCACATAATTCATATAGCGTCAATGTCCACCAACGTACACATTATTTTCCATCATTCTAATGCCCCTTACCTCCTCGCTGCTTGAAGGGGGTCGTTCATGTCATCCAGTCGCCGTTTCAGTTTGGGTGAGCTGGCCGTCGAGTTGAACACTAAGCAAGACATAAACCCAGCAACATGTCAGCCCCGGTTCACCACTACAAACACAGCAAACTCTCCAGTATCGTACGCATCATGCCCTTATCCATGGGCTTCCCCCCGCGACGTCGAATTAGCCACGACTCCATCAGCCCATTAATCTGCCAAAGACAAATCCGCCACCAGTTAGCCCCCTGCAAACCCCAGCTCTTGCAGCATTGCACGCGCTTCACTACTTCTCTACTGCACCACTTACTCGGCCGACATTGCCCTTGTACCTGCCCAGCATCCACTGGGACAGCATACTGGCGTTCACGCCGCATTCCTTGGACACGTCCACTTGACGCAGCCCCAACCGATTGCGCAGCGCCTCGACCTACAGTCAAGCAGCACAATACAACCCCCCAAAATAATTAGCAAATTGTTAAGCGAGTCGGGGCGCTAGTAGACCTTATACCAAGCGCAATAGACAGAGTCAAAGCCCGTACCTCTTGCGAGAGCACGGAGCGCTCGATCTCGGCGTTGTCCTGACGAATCCGAGCGCGAGAAATTGCAGCGAGTTAGACAGTTCCATTGCAGAGGAGGTGGGGGCAAAAGTAGGGAGCATTGCTCGCCCCGCAGGCCGCCAGGGGGCCACGCACGCACCGGCTGGACATGCGCGAACTCTCGTCCCGCCATTTGCACTGAGCAGCGTGCGCAGCGCCAAGTCTCACATTGCAGAACGAAGATCGATTGGCCGAAAAGGACAGCGATTGACGATTGGCTGAAACTAAGACGTCACATTCGACGAGCTATTGTGATTTTCTACCTGACGTCAGCTGGTCGGTCGGTCGACTGGCTCAGCTGGATGACCAGTCAAAAGGCCTTGTCTCCAGACCCGACATCTCCATCAGCACGAGCGGGCGACGCTGGCCGGCGGGTGGCTTGAAGTTCTGATTTCGCCACAAAAGCTCCGCGCTTCCCCATCGCGGGCGGCAACAAACCGCCTGGGCGGCGGTGCGGTCGGTCGTCTGGCCGTGACTCAAAGGCGGCTCAACTGTCTTCTCATTGGCCAAAACCACATGCAGGCGCCGCCGCCATTGGTCGGATAAATAGGGGAGAGACCTGACGGGCGGAAAATCTCACCACACTCACTCTGCAACTGTCTCCGTAACGCGCGCGCACTCGCCGAAAAGTTGCCGCTGCCTGCCAGTTAATTCACTCGCTGGGCTGGGTGGTTTCCGCCGTAGCAGGGCGAGAGACGCCAGACCATGGACAGCGACAGCAGCAGCATCGACCAGCTCTTCCGCGGCGACATCAAGCCGTAAGCGACTGCAGCGTCTGGACGCGTCGCAGCGTAGCGTAGCGTAGTCGTGGCTTCTTCGTCTTCTGACCGTTATTTGGCTACGTTATTGCCTTGTTATAATCTGCAGGCGCGAGCTGCCGCCGTGCGACGCGGAGCACCTGGACGAGATCCTGCTCGTGCTCAAGACGTCGCACCCGACGGTGCGCTCCAAAGTGCTGAAAGACCTCGCGGACAAGGTCCGTATTACACGTTTTACTGCGTGCAGTGGGTGGAGTGGATGGCTGATGGGTGAGCTACTGCTTGTTAGGATGGGGCGTACATTGTTAAGTTGCTGGATCTGTTCGACGTGAGCGAGCTGGATGCGGACAAGGCGGTGCTGCACAAGCTGTTCGACATTTTCTATGCGATCCGTGCGTGACTGCAGTGCTGGTGTCAGTTGGTAGTAGGATGTGGCAAAGCTGACGGTGCTTGTTGCTGCTGGCAGTTGAGATGGGCAATCGCGGCTTGATCGAGGTGCTGCTGAGCGAGACGAACTTCATCTCGGTAGTCGGCGTGTTTGGCTACAACCCGGGATTAATCCGGGAGATGGACTTTCGAACGGCGCTGGAAGGAGATGGGGGATTTCACGAGGTGCGTGGCGTGGCGGATCGGGTCCATTAATTGAACAGTCGGAGTGTTGACTTTTCGGCTCTCGCGTTGTGGCTGTTGCAGGTGGTCCCTATCACCGATCACAGTGTGGTGGAGCGCGTGCACATGAACTTCCGTATCCAGGTGATCAAAGACAACGTCTTGTCTCGCTCACTACCCGATAGCTGTGTTCTCTTGCTGGAGCACATGGCCAACGAGAACAACTTCCACATCTTGTCCTACATTTCCGAGAGCGAAGACTACTTGAAGGCCATGTACGTCACTGGGTATTAAAATGGTGAGAGGTGTGCGGTGTGCTGATGAATGCTCTGTGCTCGGATTTCTGCAGTAAGGAGCTCGTTGCAAGCAAAGAGAAGAGGAAGGATGGTTTGGGACTGCTGAAAGCGGTTATCAACCTGGTGAAGGTGACCAAACCGGTGGACAGGTTACCGCAACGCCGTGACCCTTTCGGTGCCCCGCCGGTGTTTGGATCCCTCATTGACAATCTCTTTGGCGATGGCGACCTGTTGGCGGCGTTTGCACCTGTCTTGGGCTCTCCTGAGTCGAAGCCGGAAGAAGTCGCGTTGGCCGCTGATATTCTGAACGTGCTAGTGTTCTACCAGGGACCAGACAGGCTACGAACTTATCTTGCAAGCGAAGGAAAGTGCATACCTGCTCCGACCTCGGATAAGGAGCGCATCTCGTGGACGGAGGATTCCTCCTTATTCACTGCATTGCTGATTGTTTTTGAGCGTGACGAGCCGATGCGGATCCAGCTGTTTAATTTGCTGCGTGAGATTTTCCGAGTACCCCTGGCACATGTACGTTGGTTGGCTTCCGCCGCCCGTAGACTTGTTCCTGCACTAATTGCTTGCACTACGTATTGTTTGTGCCAACTGCACAGGATGACAAGTTTCTGAGTGTGCTCTACCCGAACTACATGCACTGGCTGCTCCAACCGCTGAAGAACAACAACTTTGAACCCGATGAATCCGCCATGTTTGATCTGCAAGACAGTATCATGGAATTACTTACTTTCTCCACGGAAAATCACGGCTACCGCGTGAAGTATCTATTCGGAAGACAACCGATTGCGACCTACGCCGAGAAAATGCTGCGCTCCAAGAACAAACTCTTCGTTATCCGTACGTAAATCGACAGGCCACCGTCCAGGTGCTGCAATATTCTCATTTGAATTAGTGATATGTTTTTGGATGGCCAAGCTGACTTTAAGATATTATCGTTTTTGTAGACGCTGTGAAGTTTGTTCGAGCATGTGCAGTACGGGCTGAAGCTTTCTTTTCCAGATTTCTGATTCAGAATGATCTGTTCACGCCGATGTTAGCGAATTTGGAGATTGGAAAACCGAATTCAGGGGCTGTCAGTTCGGCAATTCTCGAAGTACTGGCGTTTATCGAGAAGACAAACCTGACTTCGTTGGTCGAGCACATCTACACGAAGTTTTACGAGACATACAAAGGCGAGTGTCCTCTGGTGTTCGAGGCCATCCGTGTGCGCCACAATGGTAACTCTGGATCTGCGGACGAACCGACGGATTCTGCCGATGCCAATAAGGTCCGCTTTGTACGGGCAGGCAGCATTGACGACGAAGAGGAGCTGTACTGGGAAAAAGAAGCAGATACGACAGAGTCTACACCTGAAAAGGACAAGAGCAGCTTGTCGGAGGAGGAGGTGCCATGTCGGAACCGTCCGCGCACACTGAAGTTGGTGGATTATGACGACGACGACGACGAACCAGCATCGAAGACGCCAGTAAGAGAAGGGAATCCTGGCGAGGCAGCACTCACGACGTCTCCGCGTGGAGCTGACATTGAAGAGGAAGAGCGGGAACTCAAGCTGCCTGTACGCAAGAAAAAAGAGGACGATGTGGACACGCAATCATTTTTGGGCGGTGGTGGCAACTTACTTGCTCAGAAGAAGGCCAACCAGAGCAAGAAGGCCAGGTCACCCCAGTTCAAGAACGTGTTTCAGAAGATCTCGTGGAAACTCTCCAATCCGGATGGTGCAGCAGGGAATGGAAGTCCCAAGAAAAGTGGTGACAGTGATGGCGGCAATGACGCGAAGCGTGACGATAGCAATAGTAATAGTGTAGGGGGCGACCACAAGTCCAGTGGCGACAGTGCAAGCGCCGAATCAGCAGCTCTGGGGGTTGCGAAGCGGAAGTTGGCGCTGGACGAGGCGCCCCACTCGGATTCTTTGCTCAAGAAGGCGAAGACATGTACGCCGATCAGCTCCAGTTAGTGCGACCCAGTATCCTAGTCCTGCCACCTTGTACGAGTCCCATATAATCCAGCAGCGCGAGCGAGAAAAAGTATCATCAGAGGCGTCAAAAACGAAGCGCCGGAGAGCGAGTAAGTGTGTGGAGCGCAGTCTGTATTGGTAGAGCCAATCGATAACCACATAAAAAATGCCAACATAGAGGGATGCAAAGCACGCGGAAGCCCGTACGACGTCTCACGAATGCCGCACTTGACGGAAACGAACGCAGATACCCATTGGAAACAATCAAAACTGGCAAAACTGGCAAAAAGGGGCGGACGTTACTGGCGAGGGAACAGTTGATCCACGTCAATGGGCGAGGCGTTGGCGTCCAGCAGTCGCTTGCGGCACAGCAAGGTGGTGGCCTTGTGCTTGATCTGCTCGCGTTCCAGCTCGAGCCTCTCGCGGTCCGCCTGGACGTTCAGCAGAGCGATCTCCTTGCCCAAGCGCTCGCGCAGCAGTCGACTGGTCTCGGCGGCTTCATCTTCGGCTTGTCTGGTGGCAGTAGTGAACTGCGTCTTCTGCAGCTGCAGCAGGAGCATCTCGGCGTGGAATTTCACGAGCGTCTGCAGCAGTTGGGCGTCATAGACGTCCCCTTGGCGCAGATTCTCTAGTCTGCGGATCTCGTCCTGCACCCGCTTCAGGAGCTCTCCAACTCCGGCACGGTCGGGCTCTAGGCTGGTCATTGAAGAGGAGGACTCGGAGCGTGGAGACTGGCGGGTGATAGTCAACGCCGACGACGTTGGGACGGAGGATAACGGTGTTTTCTGCTTCTTGGATGGCTGCACTTGTGCTCTACTGGAGCGGTTTGACTCAGTCGATTGAGGCAGCGAGGTCGTGGCGTCTGAGAGGAGCCAAAAGTATGGCGAGTCGTCACTTTGGGGCTTGGAGGCGGTCGAAGCGAAGGCAACACTGGCGTTCACGGTGCCAGGCTGCAGCTCTGGGGCTGAAGTAGTGTTCCCAACGGATTGAATGGACTCGTAAGCTGACACGTCCATGCTCTCAACGGCGCACATCAGTGCGTCGGAGGGGGCTTGTGGCTGTTGAGGTTGTGGCACTGGAGCTGGAACGGGTCTGGGCGTTGCTGTTGCAGCTGCAGTTGCAGTTGCAGGAGTGTTGCTGGTGGTCGTAACATTTGCGTCTTGTTGCTGTTGCTGTTGCGGTTCGGATTGCTGCTTGGTGTTGAACCTCTTCAAGATGCGGTAGATGTAGTTGGTGCTGCGGTCCACGTCCTTGGCGATGGTCGAGACTGGCACGCCGTCCTTGCGCATCTGCACGATCTGCTGGACCTCGGCCTCGCTCATCCACTTGCCCTTCGCCATCTTCTTATCTTCCCGTAGCTCTTCACCTGGTTAACACTAGCTTAACCTGTTGCCAAGGCGGCAAAAAGAGAAATGAACGCACTCGCTTTCCCGCGCAATGGTGCCAAGATCTCTTTTGAATTTGAAGTTGCCTTTAAGTACAAATAGTTTCGAGCTACTTAACACAGTGTGAACACTTTTGAGTTTCCCAGTACAAATCTCGTCGTACTTAACGCAGCGTTAAAAATGCTGCGCACCACTGGCAAAATGGCGCTCAAGATGATCGACATCGGCGCGAACCTCACGGATCCGGTCTTCACGGGCGTCTACCGCGGCAAGCAAAAGCACGAGGTGAATTGCCAATATTTCCATCCACTTTTTCCACCAATTTGCACTCTCTAACTCGTCCCCTACCCTCGGCAACTCGCAGTCCGACTTGACCGCCATTTTGGCTCGCGCCAAAGCTTTCGGCGTTGATAAAATCATTGTCACGGGCGGAAACCTCGAGGAGAGCAAAGCGGCTCTGCAACTGGCAAAATGCAACGAGGGTGATGGGCTACCGCAACTTTTCACCACTGTGGGTGTGCACCCAACTCGTTGCAGCGAGTTTGAGGCCGATGGCAAAGACCCCGACGCCTACTTTTCCGAGTTGTTGGCGGTGTGCGAACAAGGCCGAAAAGAGGGCAAAGTGGTGGCAATCGGCGAGTGCGGACTGGACTACGACCGCCTCGAGTTCTGCGATAAGGAGACGCAACTTAAGTACTTTGAGAAACAGTTCCAATTGGCGGAACGCACGAAGTTGCCGTTGTTCCTGCACAACAGGAACACGGATGGAGATTTCTACGGTGGGTTAGGTGGTGTTAACCGAGGGATCGAGTTCTGTTTGTTGCTGACGAGAGGTGTTAAATGAAATGCGTGAATATAGCCATGATTGCGAAGCACCGTTCGAGGTTCTCCAACGGAGTGGTGCACTCGTTTACGGGAAGCAAGGAGGAAATGCTGAAATTGGTGGAGTTGGGGCTCTACATCGGTAAATTACTTGAAATATTTTGCCAAAGTGGTGCAAAATTATTCTTTTCTAACTTCTCTAATACTTGTATGCTGGGTGTTGTTTTTGCAGGAGTGAACGGTTGTTCGTTGAAGACCGCGGAAAACTTGGATTGCGTCAAGGCCATTCCCCTTAACCGGTTGATCATCGAGACGGGTTCGTTGCGGTCATAAATATTTGTGTTCTCGGTTAGAATTGTTGCTGAAAAAAATATTTTTGCTGTTCAGACGCTCCATGGTGCGATATCCGTGCAACGCATGCTGGTCACGGCCACGTGAAAACCTCGTGGCAAAGCAAAAAGGCGGAGAAATACTCCCCCGACTGCCTCGTCAAAGGACGCAACGAGCCGTGCACCCTCATGTACGTCCCCAACGATCTTTTGAACTTCATCATACTTTCTGAAGGCCAACTTGCACTTATCATTGTGTTTTGCAGCCAGGTGCTGGAGATCATCAGCGCAATTCGGGGCGAGGACCAGGACCACGTCGCTGCTACCGTTCTGGAAAACACACTTCAGGTGTTCTTCAAAAGCGCGTGAACGCATCCCAATACGTTCCTGCAGGACTGTTGCACCACACCACACGCGCCGTGAGAGAGAGAGATCGGTTGCCAGTTGCAGATAGTGGAAGCGAAAGCTTTTTCTCACCCGAAGATGCCTTCAATGTATCGACCACTGAGCAGAGCCTTCTGATACCAATTGTTGTTGTGCGACGATGTATCAGGAGCTGCGAGTATTTGGTGCACAGCTTGGGCCATGGCGATCTTCCCGCAGATGAAGATCCTTGCTTCCGGGGAGCTGGACATGAGCTCGGCGATGCTCCTTCTGAGCGGCCACCAGCTCTTGCACGTGCTGTGACGGTTGTCCCGGCTCGGAGGAGTACGCAACGTGGAGCTCGACGATGCCTTTACTCTCCCAAGAGCGCAGTTCTGACTCAAACAGGAGCGAGGACTTGTTGGAGCACCCTAAGAAGAGCAGGTTCTTGCCACAAGAAGGGTTCAACTGGAGGGGTGCCGGTCCGCCGTGGACTACTGGCTCTTGCGAGCTGAGGCTTGCTCGACTCCTCTCACACTCGATTTCTCTGTGTTGAAGCAGCGCTCGGAGCGGAGCCACGCCAATTCCGTTGCAGATCATGATCATCGGGGCTGAGATGTCCACTGGGGTCTTGAACCGTGAAAAGGCCACGAATCCGCGGAGTAGCGCCAAGACGGGAGCTGGTTCGGACTCTGCTTGTGACACGGTACTGCTGTTGCCGTTTGTTGGTGGCAACTGGACATCAGATCGAGAGAGAATTCGCCTGAAGTTGGAGACTGAGAGGCCATGCGCTTCGTTTGGATTGCCTAACGATATGACGATGTCAAACTCCCGGTCATTTATGAGATGCGAGCTTGCAACCGAGTACAGTCGCGGCTTGAGCAGCGGAGTCAAATTGACGAAAACCTCGAACGGCATCTGTAAACTTGGCGCCAGCTCCAGCAAGTTTAGCATCCCGAATTTCGCTGGTGTGAACTCTCGGGCGAAGGCAGCGGAGCCGTCGATTGAAGCCATGTTCTCCAGCAGTTCGTGCTCTTACTGGTCGCTCACGAAGCCCGAGGCGATGCGCACAAACTCCCTCGAGATTGCCCGCAACTCTAAAAAGTCGCTGAGTATCGTCCGAATGGAGCATGGGCTTGGAAATGGGAGGTGACGATCTCGGTCCGGACTGTGAGGCGGCGGGTCTGAATCTGATCCTGGTACGTAAGAGCTACCAGTCGTCACTCCTGGGTCGTCTTCGAAGGAGAATTCAACACACGCGTCCATGTCAAGACCCAGTCTGGAGCCTATTTCGTCCACGACGTCTTTCGGATTGGGTGGGAAGTACCCGAATGTGTCGGCAGTCTCGAACGTCAAGTCTGGATCCAGGAGAGAGAGGCGGACGAGCGAAACCTCTTTAAACGACGACGCACTTGCTGAATTATCACCAGGTTTTCTAGCACGCTTGAGCATTGTGATTGACCTCAGAGCGATGCACGGGTGTCGGATGTGGGAGGCGTCTCGTTTGATGGTGGATAAGGTGCGGTGAAGCTTGGCAGATGGCTTCCTCTCGCTGCTGGGGGCGATCGGAGGCAACTTGGCACTTCTTCGTGGCGACCTTCGTTGGCTTTCTTTACTCACGTGTCGACACCGGAACCGAAGTCGGATGTTATGACCGTATAGATCCTGAACTGAGAGCTTTGGTGAGGATCCTCCAACCGAAGACCGAGCTTCATCTCCCTGCACGGGTGTCTGTGGTTGTGTTCTGGGAGCTGTTGGTTCCCCTGAACAAGGAACCGACAGAGTTCGTTGGACTGTCAATTGCCTACTACTGCCCTCTGCACTGAACGTCGTTCGGCGTTGCGCCACGTGGGGACCTTGCGCCTGAGCGATGATATTCACGGGAGGGCCGAGTTTCTGGTACACCAAGAGTTGGAGCACTTGCGCCTCCCACTTGGCGAACGTGTCGTCAATGTTATTCGATACGTCTCCCAATCCAAGCGGACACAACCTCACAGCCCCCAGCGCTTGCATCTTTGCGTCGACAAACTTTCCCATGGCGTTGTACGTGAGATACATGGAGTTCCCAACGCCGAACACTGCGTACTGCACGCCGTGCATCACACTCTTTGGTTTACTGGCGCTTGTGGATCCTTTCCTACTGAGGAAAGTGTGTCGCCAATTCATTCGGAGAATGGGGCGTACTGCAGCGGAGAACGAAGTTTGGCGACGGGGTCTTGCGGCGGAGGTTGGCGCCACAATTTCCGTTGCTCTTCTCGCTTTGTTGGCAGGTGGTGTGGCTGTTGTCGTTGCCTCAGACGGCCGTGGCTCCTGTGGTAGAACTGGGTCGATTGTGGGTGATCTCGAGTCGCCCGACATAAGTCGTAGCCATTGCGAAAAGGCCTCAGCATCCGGAGATGGCCCTCCGGCGAAATGTGTTGACACAACGAATACAGTTAACCGCGACTTTGAATGGTGCGGGCCTTCGGGATCGTTGAAACATTCCGGGTTGAAACTTTCCAGCGAGTTTAGAGACAAAGCGATGCCGTATTTTGCTGCATCTTCAGCCAGAATCGAGGCGAACCGCTCCGACGTCCCCGTCAAGGACCCGAAGAAGATGTCGAGGTGGGTGATGCACCCAGAGGCTTGCGTAACTTTCCGAAACGAGAGGGAAATCCGCCGAGTTTGCCGTAGTGGTGGGGGTCTCGGGGTGTGCTCGACGGGAGCTTCGGGCTCGGTGCTTGGCAGCAGGGACATCGATTGTTGGTGCTATGGCGTCAAACTACTTGCTCCAGTACTTCGTCAGAGCGTCTACGCGCGATAGATGGTCTGTTGCTGGCTATTGATAGTGGGCTTTATTTGAACCCTCGCGGTATATTTGCCACCATTTCCTTGGCAAGCGTATAACTTGATCGCAAGTTGCGGCTCACCAACGGAAGCTTGGGGGTGAGATACATACAAGGTCCTCCACCCGTGAATAAATTTGTTCTCGATACATCATTGGTCCATGTTATGGCGATGAAACTTCGAAGTTCGACTGCTAAACGAACAAACGAACCTCTGGTGGAGAGAACTATGTGGCAAGAAATGGGGGTCAAGTTAAGTTTATTTACTTATCGGGTTGAGCGTTGACGCATTGGACGAGAGTGAGTGACTCAAGACCGGTCTGTGAGTGGAGGCATGACTTCAACTGGTGCGTTGGCGCCAAAGTTCCCTCGCCTCGACAGCATCATGGTGGTCGCACTACTGTGCCGCCTCTGTCTCATCCTCTTTTGGTGCTGTTCCACGGGCCCGATAAACATCTCCAAGTCGGCGGTGGTTGGGCCACGCGTGGCCATTTGCTTGTCCACCACTTCGTCGACGCAGATTTTGGAATTCGCACTGCTTGGGGCCCCAGGGGGTGAATTTTTGGACAACGACTGCATGGGTTTCCGCTCGGGGGTAAGAGGGGCGTGCGATGGGGTGCTGGACTGACCGGACACCAACCGCAACAGTTCGTTCTCCCAGTTCGTGAATTCTTCGTCGATATCCTTCGATATGTCGCCAAGACCGAGAGCGCAAACCCTCACGGCTCCAAGACCCTTCAGCGCTCTATCCACGTACTTGGCTGCGGAATTGTAGGACCGGTAAATGGAGTTGCCGACGCCAAAGACTGCGTACTGGAAGCCATGCAAAACTCCAGTGGGTTCGCACTCAACCTTTGACGCTTTGGCTCCGCTGAACGGGAGTCGCCAGTTCATATGAAAGTTTGACTTTGCTCCTTGTGTAGAGCGGCCGGGGGCTTCCGAAGCCGGTGGTGACGCGGTCAATGAAAGATGTCGAGTGCTGGGGGTGAACATTCTGGTGTGGCTGTCAATTGGCGCGTGTGGTGGTGGGGGGACTTTAGCCGCCTCGGGGTGATAATCGTCTTCGGATCGTCGTGGATTTTTCGTAGTTGTGTGATTTGCTTCCGACGTCTTGCGGAGCCAAAGCAGAAATTGTTCGGCGTTGGGCGCTGGTTTGCCTGCCGCATGGGTGGAAATCACGAAGACTGCAACTCGGAAAGGCACCGCAGTGGAATCGATATGCTCCGGCTTGAACTCTGCAAGCGATTGGATCGTAACTTGAGCTCCTCGGTCCTTGCTGCGGACTGCAAGTGAACACGCGAGTTGCTCCGAAGTGAAGGTCAAGGAGCCGAGAAAGACGTCCACGTGGGTGATGAAACATTCGCCAGAATTGTGGACTCCAGGGTGCTCCTCCTCTTGGAATGGCGGTGCGTGGTCGTACGTTGCGGACAATGAAGCACGGGGAGGCGTATTCGACATGTCCGAAGCCAACGGAGGTCTCTGGACTCTAGCCACAGCGTTAGGTAGAGCAAGAAAGAGAGAGATGTTTTTGGTATGTCGAGTTGCACTGAGCGTACTAGCTATTGATAGAGTAGTGGCAGCATGTCTTTGCTCTTCCGTTGGCAACTCAGAAGCGGCACGCCGTCCTATTCAATCAAAAGCACATGACCATTAAAACCACACTGCTATACTGAAGATATGCAGGTTGCACTTGTAGCTCTTGGGCACGAGGAAGTCTGTACTCAGTCAACAGAGCAGAAAACTTCCTGATAGTACTCCCTCAATCATATCTTGTAGAAAATCCAGACTATTGATAGTTTCAAGGCAAAACTCGCTTGGCTTTACCGCGTTTTTACAACTACAGCATTCTCTGAATTTAGCCGTAATACGCCGCTCCTGGATGGTTTTGAACGCAATTCATATTTTGAGGATGCACTCAATGGTATTTAGGTTTCTAAAACTGCAACGTAGTAGTCCACGCCGAACCTGAAAGAAGTCTAATAAACACTGAACTGAACGACGCTACCACCAGAGGCAGCTACACTCCTGTTTGCAAAACTAATGCGCCTAGCCCTGCGTTGGCCATGTGACGGTAAATTTGTCGTTGCGACTCCTATACAACACCGCATTCAATCGAAATTATCTACGGGCCGTGAGCGGTGGCATTGGGGCTTTGTCAGGGGACGCATGTCGAGCATACAAAATCGTAGTCGCACTGCTGTATCGCCGCTGGTACATTTTGCCTCCCCCCCGCCCGGACACGTCAGCTTGCGGTAGTTTTCTCAAATCTTCAGACATTGGGCCGAGCGTCACAGACTGCCCCGCCACGATCTCTTCAACGCTGATCCCCGCGTTGCCAGTAGCGCAAGGCAGCGACATTCGAGTCGGTTCTCGCGCTGTATTCGGTGCACTAACCGCGTTGCCGTTCGGCTGGTAGGAGACGACTTGAAGTAGTTGCGACTCCCACTTGTTGAATACAGCTTCGATGCCTTTCGAAACATCCCCAAGGCCCAGCGGACAGACGCGCACTCCTCCGAGTTCCTGCATTCTCGAGTCGATGTATTTCGCGGTGGCGTTGTATGTGCGGTAAACGGAGTTGCCTACGCCAAAAACCGCGTACTGGACACCAAGTAGAGGCCCATTGGGTTTGGTAACAGCATTACTTGAAGACTCCCCGCCGCCGAATGGATGCCGCCAATTTACATGGAAACTCGCCCGAAATGCGTCCGACAGCGAGTGGTGGCGGTGAAGACCCTCAGGCTTCGCAGCATTGAGTCGGTGCTCTCGTGGACTCTGATTTTTGGTGGTCGGAGAGCTGCTCGTTGGTGGTGTGCACACAGCGGCGCTATCCGATTCTTGCCTTTCTCCGGAGTGGACTGAGTCCACAGGAGTATGCACAGCCGTTGGCGCATCACGAAGCCATTGTATAAAACTCTCAGCGTTCGCAGACGGCTTCCCAGCAGCGTGAGTAGACACCACGAAGACCGTGAGGCGTGATGATGCGCGGTAAATTGAGCTTGGGTCGACGTATTGCTCCGGGGTGAAGCGCTCCAATGATCTCATAGTGACCTCCGCGCCACGTTGTTTGGCATTCTCCGCGATGGAAGATGCGAGCTGTTCGGACGTTGCGGTGAGGGAGCCTAAGAACACATCGACGTGGGTGATGCTGCCTTCTGAAATGCTGTTGGTTCGCCAATTGGTGATCGACAGTCGGTGAGAGCTCCGTCGATTTTGCCGTGGAAGCTTCGTCTCGCTGACCCTGAGCTCTCCGCTTGCCAGTCTTGGAGACACTTCAGACGCATTCAACATGTTTTTTTTCTTTCTGGAAAGCGAAGGAACGCAGTCGATCTCGCAACTGTGTAGCGACGCGGTAAGTTTATCCTGCGTGGGAAGCAACAATTTGGGACTGCGGAGTTGGCACTCATTCGTCTCGGGGATCGAGGTTCGGTTCGAGCCTATTGATAGTCGGTAACGCATCAAGCTTCATCTTTTTGGCATCGAGTCTTATACCTTGCCATGCCAACCAACAACACAACAGTTAGTCTAAAAACATAATTTATGCTAGTTTAGCCGCATTACAACGTGATGAAGAAAACAAACTAAATAATCGAGCTGTATTGCAGAACAGTAAGCGAGTCGGTCGGTTGGCAAGCTTAACCTAGCGTAGTACCGAATTCCCTTTGTAATAGGGCACCCCTGTCACATCCTAAGAAAAGGTGATTGACCAATAGAACTGCGAG
>JAIKVE010000429.1:4299-20563 GCA_024679115.1 Phytophthora pistaciae | reverse complement strand
TCTAACAGACGTCGTGTCTGTTAGAGTTACAAGTGACTGTAGCCACTTGTGCGTGTAACCCTGTTACACCAGCACTCTTTTTTGGTCAACTTTGGATAAAAAAATATCACCCCCAAGAGGTTACAAGATTAATAATAAATGCAAGAGATCGAGAAAATATTTTTAGATATTGTATATTGTTGAGGTTGTTGTGTAAAATTTAGTGTTGTGGAGTTGCTGTTGTATAATTGCTTGAGTGTTGTGAACTGACAAGACACTTGTATTCGGTTGACGTCGTGTGTGGTTGAAGTTTTGAAATTGTTGTGTATTTGTTGGTAAAGTTTTGTGTGTGGTTGAAGCTCTGGCGTTATTACATATTTGTTGGTCAATTCTGTTTTTGATTGAATTTTTCACATGATTGTGACTTTGTTAGTTAGTGACGTGTGTGTTAGGCTGTTGCCATGTGTATGATAGACTATTGCTAGTTTGTAAGACCGTAGTGTCGTGCATCGCTATCTCGTCAGTGACACAATTGACCGCCGAGTTTGTTGTCGCATCGCGGGTGTGTCGTCAAATGTAGTGGTTGCCCCAACCAGATCGTAACGGTCATTTTGAAATTTTTCAAGTTCTAAACACCTCGCCCCCCCCCCTTTCCCCCCACGACACCCACGTACCATGACCTCAGGCTACATTTCCGACTAATCGTTGGCCAACTCGCTCCTGTCCGATGGATCCGAGCTCAGCGATACCGAGACGGTCCTACTGCTCAGCCAATCCTCGGGCTCGAAACACGACGAGAGGGATGGTACCCAACTTGAAGTCGCTCCACCAGCTGTAGATACCAACTCTACTGGTCTTCACGTCACCAGTTCTGGATCTCGAACTATCCATTATGGCGGCTACTCGTACGCCCAATACCACTTCAACCCTCGAACCGACACCAGACACTATCGATGCAGCGCCTACCGCCGTACGGACTGCAAGGCAAAACGCTATGTGAGTCCCCGTGGTGCTGTAGAGGATGGAGAGCACGAGCCCGCTTGTGTACCTGGTTTTCGTCGAGCCCCAACTGGACCGGCCCCTTCTGTTACCGACCGAAAAGAGGAGATGCTGCTGATGACGGACAAAATTTGTGTTCGAGATGTCACTTTGACTCCCACGGAGGTGTGGCGAATGATCCGGGACCAGTTTTACGTCAACAACAACGAAATAGTCCGGGGTGCGACTAAAAAGCAAGTTTTGGGTCGACTCTACCGCACCCGATCGAAGCTGTTCGGGCGGGATATTTTCGGTCGACTGGAGCGCGAGCCACTATGCGACGTCAAGGAGAGCGCTGAATTGAAGTTTTTCCAGTTCCACGTGACCTACTACGAAGACGAAGTGCAGCACCGACTGGTTGGCTGGGCCCATCCGCAGCTGGTGGATCGTATGAAGCAGCGGCAAAGTTCGGTCTTTATCGACACAACTTATCGTTGTGTGCCCGCTCCATTCTACCAATTGGTGATTGTGATGCTCTGTGATTCAATTTCCGAGCTCTACTTGCCAATTTGGTACGTCCTTAGCACCGGCAAGACGGCTCAAGTTTACGATCGCCTGTTTCACAACGTTTACGTCGAGGCCAAGCAGAAAATATTCCCGGCGCACGTTGTGTGCGACTTTGAGTTCGCCATGATCAAATCTGTCCATAACCAGTTTCCAGAATCCAGAATTGTGGGGTGCCTGTTCCATTTCAAGCAAGCGCTGCGCCGGAAGATGTTGATTTTGAAGATCACGGAAGATGAAGTGGACTTGGCCATGCGGGAGGAGTGCATTGACCGCCTGGCGATTATCCGACGTGTGGATATTACTCTTCGAGGCGTCCATGATGTCGGATCCATGATCAAGCGCGACTGCCAAGCAAAGGGTATTGGTTACTCCAGGTCCAACTAGAAGAAGTTCTGGAAGTACTTCAAGAAAACCTGGATCCACAAGTTCAAGCCATGAGCGAAGACATCATAAATTGGACCAACAACCCGCTTGAACGCTATAGCCGCACCCTAAATTCGGCGTTCAATGGTGGTCATCCAGACATTACGCGCTTTATCAGTGTCATCGAGGAGCAAAGTCGCGAGAACGTGGGCCAGTTGGATGACATTTCGAACCGCAGAGCCCGTGCCCCCAATCATGCTGCCCCCCAACGTGCTCCAGGCTTCGAGTCTGACTCGGAGTTTCACATTGACTCGGAATCCGATCTGGAAGTCAACCAATCGGACTCTGATGACTCTGACTCGGATTGTGATTCAATAAGGTCTATGTCACCCGAATATTAGGAGCCACCTATTTCGCATACTTGAATTTAGTGTAAAACAGAATCTGCGATCTCTAAATTCAGATAATACAGCTGTCCAAAATTATAGGACTACATTCTGTATTATTATAAAATTTGATTGGTTCCAATATACTACAATATTGGCTCAAATTTTAATAAAGTAGATCGCTCTAGCCAACCGAGAACGTTTGTGGCCAGGGAATGATCCCATTTACCATCCGCCAAACGACTTAATCACCAAATTCTCACGCTGGGTTATTACTCGAGAGAATCCAGTCAGCCTGATCCGTAGGAGACTCACTCTCACTAAGTGAGAGCGTGACGGACGACCCAAATCCTTGGTTATGTCTCAGATCTGACGGAGGATTTCCACACGACACTTACCTCAAGCATCGAGCTCCTCTACAGGTGTGGGATTTGAACCCACGCCACCTGATAGACACCTGCCTATCTAGGCGCACACCCTATGGGTATACTAAAATTTCAGTGCAAAACAGTTGATACTTATATGCATAGTTTTACGCATCCAACGTGACCAGACACCTGGCATTTCAGCAAGGCCCATTGGTGCAACACACCACTGGTAGGTCTCAGAATGAGTGCGGAACGCTGTGTACTGACGACTTTTCAAGACAACCCTCATCTGATGGTAACCTTGCGCGAGATCCAAAACTGAGAAGATGATGCATCCATACATCTTGTCAAATGTCTCGTCAATTCTCGGGAGTGGAATTCTGGCGATGATCGTCTGCGAATTGAGCCAGCGATAATCAATCACCCAACGAATCGGTAGCGTGGCGTTTCCCGATCGTAACCACTCAGCTCGAGAGAGTTTTCCCCCCTAATTTCGGGTCCTTCTTCGGGATACAACGATGTTGGAGACCCAGGGTGAATCGGATAGTTCGATCCAACCTTTCTTCAACTTTTCCATGACAAACAGATCAAGGGCTTCTTGTTCTGTCTTCGAGAGCCGGAAAGGTGCGCGTGTGCTTGGCATAGCACCTGACTTCATGTTGAGCTCGAATTCCACGCGTCAATGAGGAGGCAATCCATCGGGTAAAGCGTCTTGAAAGACGTCAGCAAACTCACCCAGGAGACGCGCAATTTCTTGTGGTTCCTCCGTCATGGGGTAACCTTGACGCGGTAAATCTCCTCATAGTCATGACGCCTGGCTTTTGCTTTGAACTCAGCACCAGACACTTCAACTTTGCGCAGCACTGGCTTCAATCCTTGCGGTTTGAACTGAAGGTGATGAGTACGCCAATCGATAATCGGCTGGTACTTGGTAAACCAGGGTTTCCCGAGAATAACATCGTGTTCAGGACTCATAGTCCACTCCAGGACCTCTAAGGCTCTGAATCGATAGCTATCCATCTCAATCGTGACCTTGCCCTTGTGAACGGTACGTTTCTTCGTTGTACTTCCGTCAAACAAGGTGACTTGAGAGATTAATTTGTCAGGAATAGTATCCACCAATCCAGGACGAATGACATTGCATGTGGCTCCCGTGTCTAGCATAATGGTGACACGTTTGCCCTCACACAGACCTGGCATCCGAATCAACTCATTCGGGGCGGTTTCAGGTTGTCGACGGTCTCGTAGAGAACAGTCCAAACTCAGTCTCGATGACACGGTCGAGGTGAGTCTCGAAAAACGGAAAGAAAACTTCATGGAGATGATCCGCCAAGCAAGTAACCTCGTACTGCAAGCGGGTAGCAGCACGGATGGTGAAAGCGCGTTGAACGGCTTGTTCGATGGTGAGAATGCGACGACGTTGGTGATCTTCTTCGCACTCACGAGCAGTACGCTTAGGCATAGACTGGAAAATACCCGAAGCTTACGCCAAGGCTTACCAGAGACTCGAAAATTACGCGAAAAATTCAGGAAACGGCTGAAAATTACGCGGATTCCCCAATTCGGAATTACACGGGTGCTGGGGTTTAGGTAACTACTGATTGGCTGAGCCAAAGTGTAATTGCACTAAACCGATGCGAACAAGTCCAAACACTTCACAAATTAACGCTTAAACAACGCTACTTAGCGCTAATTCAAGCGTTGGCGCTTGGACTTGGAATTGGCTTTTTTCTGAACGAAACCTTGAATAAGTAGCTCTTCCTTTGAGCCTCTTCAAGTGCTCTTTGACGCAAGCTCTCCTTAAATTCACGATCGAATACAGTAGTGAGCGTGTTATGAATACGCTTTTCGATAAATATATGCTCCGATTCTGAGCGAAAACACTCTTTCTGGTCTTGCAGGTGGTGAGTTAAGCTAACAAGGCGGTTGACTGAGTCTAACCCCTTAATACGAAGTCGATCTACTGCTTGTAGATTATGCTTTGGGTTTGTTTTGAGGTTCTTACCTTTTTGTTTGTTCACCTTGGTGATGTAAGGCCAAGTCAAACAAAGGTTTCCGCAATATACTAGGCTTACGTGCGGGAAGGTGTCTAGTGAAGCGAAAAGCGTTAAACTAATACAATTCTTCGGATAACTAACCGTTAGCGAAAAGCGTAAGACTAGTTTAGCAAAAATCGACTAGCTAAAAGCGTTAACATTTTAGTGTTCAAATTATACTTGATTTTTTTGTCGATTATGCAAGACTTGTACGGCTAGCGAAAAGCGTTATTGCCGCTAAGTCAGAGTGCACGTAGAGTAGCAGTTAAAGCGAAAAACAATAACCCTAACCCGTAGGTTGTAGGAGTAGTCGAGCTGAAAGCCGAAGTAGCGACGCGAGTCGGTCGGTTGGAGCTCTTCTGATCACTTGCCCGGCGAAAATTGACCGACTTGTGCTACCATATGTGAGGCTTGAGCAGTAGGAGACGCAGAGGCCGCGAGGAAGGTTGGCCGAAAAGCGTTGAGGTGGTTGGATGCATACTGGAAAGTGAGTTTATTTCGTTAAGGCCTTGTGGCCGGCCGTCTGGGCAGTGCCCAAGGCGGTGCTAGAGTAAATGAATCTGATTGGTCAATCCACTTCAAGTTGAAGTGAATTGACGTGCGTCATACAAAAGTCAATGTAGTTGACAGAGGCAATGCACCGCAGTGCATGTTTCCTTGCTTGTCATGAGTGAAGGTAGCTAAGCAATGCTAATGCTTACGCCCTAGCACTTGAACGGGACGGGCCGACGACGTGCTCGTCACGTCTCGATCCTTACAGTGCATCGCCAGCAAATGTTGCCCGAGGATCAACCTGTATCCCGAGCTCATGACGCAAAATAACGTGCAATGCAGTTTGTACCAGCTCGGCTTACCATGCACAACCTTGGCGGAAAGCGGCATCGCATCACGTTCCATCCAACAACGTTCAGCGCCACGGCAAAGCCGATTTCCGCCAAGGTAATCTCGGTGTCTTAAAACCCACCATGTATTGATGTAAATGAAACCAAGAGCTAGTCGGTGAAAACCACTATTATCACTCTGGATATGGGTCAAATAATCTTTCCGTTAATGCACTTATGACTGGCTGTCCCATCATTCTTTAGCGCCATTGTATACCACGCGTCGCGTTACGTGACTTTGCTGGAAGACATCGCGCTCAAGCGTGCTCGTGCGCCACTGCACGGAGTCTATGTGGTCGCGCCAGAGGTCACTGTGTGATCGGAGAAACGTTCGAAGAGGTTGGTACGATGTTACTTTGCTTGCTTTTTAGTTTTTCGCTACTGTAGGTTTTCCTCGCTTTTCTTGTCTCTCGCTAGCCTCCCGTTAATGAACAATACAGGCTTTTTGCATTTTCTTTGTACTTTGGTCTCCTTGGGTGCATTTATTGGCTAGAGCTTTTTACGGACAAAATTTAGGCTTTGCTGGACATTGGCATTCAATTCGGTTGCCGGTAGCAGTGGGTACAAAAGCCTCCGGAGAACCAAACACTCTGCTGCACTGTGGACATGCGCGTTTACTTTTCTTGGGCTGTCGTGTTAGCGCGTTGGAGTGCATTGAACAGTAAGGTCGGTGCTGGCGAACTGAATTAGAGGTCGGGTGCCCGTGCTGTTGCACGGAAACACGTGCCCATTTACACCTGCAAAGACGTACGGCTCAAAACATGAGGCAGACACCGTTACGCATTACAGCTGGCAACGGCACATCTTGGAGCTGTCCGACGACACTCTCGCGGCTCTGCTGAAGGAGGCGACGTCGCGCGATTACCAGAGAGTGTTCGAGGAAGTGAGTAGTCAGGAAGAATACCCCAATCGGCAGTCTTGGCTATTAAGGAACACCAACACGTTTTTAACCAAGATAAAAATGCTGCTCTAGTATGCTACGTACGCTGTTTTCTCGTGCGACAGTTCATGTACTCCAGGCCCCGTGGTATATAAATTCGCATCACGATTACACGCCGAAGGCTATCACTGAGGTGACCACGCAGTAAGGCGACAGAATCCCTTGCAGCATAACGGTTGCTCTCGTGCCTGACACGCGTCTCAAGGTTGCCGGTTATTTTTGATACCGCGGACATGACCAAGGCGAAGGTGCTCGAGCTGCGGCCTGGGCATACGGTGCTGTTCCGCGGCGACCAGATCCACTGCGGCATGACCTACGAAGAAGAAACTCCGTCTACACTTCTACGGGAGCACACGGTACGTCTTCATCGATTCGGAGGCCACTTCTGCAGCTGGTCTATAGCGCTGAGATTGAAGCTGCTGCCGCGAGCAAGCGGCCTCTGAGGGGTGTGGACGTCCACGATCAGCTGCAGGCTTCAGGGAGCAAAGCCCCGGACGCGTGACAGCTTGTGGTGGCTCTGCAGTTGCTCTGTGGTGGCTCTGGTGCCACCAATTCCAACATTGGTATGTGTGGGGCTTTGCACCCACGTTTCGTTAAAAGTCAACTATGCTTTTCGATGTTTTTATAATTTACCGATTAGTATGGTGTCACTGATGCCTCCCTCAGTCGCAATTCTGCTGATTGGTTGGGCCGTAAAAACAAATCAAAGTTAATGTTCTTAGGCTGTGTAACTGCCGAATGGCCGTTATGCTTGTCATTTCAGAAAATGCCGCCTGGATCGAACGAGGGCCTTCCTGCTGCTGTGAGCCGAGCTAGAAGGAGGCCTTAATGCGCATTTCCCCGACTCCTTTTGATGCTTCCTCTGTAGGGGTTTTTCAAAGAGCTCGAGTATAAAGCTCGAGTTCAAGAAGCCGCTGCGCTCGAGTGGCTTGCTGTCTGGACGTATCAAACCGAGGTGATGTTTCCTCGTCTTGGGGTATCGTTGAGACGCTAGTACGTCGGAAAGTGCTTAGCCCACCTTCACAGATACATATTTTGTTTGATATGCTGAGACGTAATGAAGAAGCCCATGCCCACATATATTCCGTCATCGCTTTCTCATTGTAGCATAGATCTCAACGTTGACAACCCGCTTGGCCGCCGTCGAGTCAACGCTGGCTTCGCTCTCCCTCACAGGCGTATTTGTATTAAAGTTTGTATGGCAGATGTCAAGATTGACTTGGCAGTGAAACATAGATCTCAACGTTGACAGCCAGCTTGGCCGCCGTCGAGTCAACGCTGGCTTCGCTCTCCCTCACAGGTTGACTCGAAAGTTTGCTACTTTGTGGCGACTGGGACCTCCGCTAGACGTGCTATTGTGCGGAGGAAGCAAAAAGACGGCTCACAGGCAAACATTCCGTGTCCGGAGTTTGTGGTATTGTACAACAAGTACATGGGGGGTGTTGACAGTCACGACCAGTTACGTCTGCAAAGGTACGTGTTGCTCTGTTGTGGTTCTGCCGCCCATCACTTACCCGGAAATGCTTTTGACTAGGTACTCCATCCAAAGAGTCATGCGACCGAAGAAATACTACAAGACTGATTTCTACGGGCTTCTCGACATAGCTGTTATCAACGCTTTTATCACCCACCGTGAGTACGCGAAGTCGGTGGGTGAAAAACCTCTTTCACACGCGGATTTTCTCATTCAGCTACACGAGGAGCTACTCGCTCTCGGAGATGATGACTTCCTGGAAATGGTGCCAGTCGCCGAAGCCGCTGTTACCGAGGTGGAGCCAAGATCTAACCAGACACCAGTTTCGACGGCGTACTCGCTAGCAAGCTCGAAGCATCAATTGATGCTGTCGACGGACAAGACAGCGAAGGGCAAGTTCAAGTTTCGCGTGTGCAAAGTTTGTTCGGTACTGCGTGGTGCTGGCAGTCCTGGATCGAATCGACCTCCCGGCACAACGTGTCATTATTGCAAGCAGTGCTCCACTGATCGAGGAAGACTGTTTTTGTGTTCCAAGGCGCGACACATATCCGATGGTAATTCTGTATCGTGCTTCAACATTTGGCACTCAAAATGGAAGAACGGAGATCAACTTCCGCACTCTGAAAAGGTCGGACGGATCCAAATGCGTCGGTCGAAGGAAGAGTTCCGCGCGGAAACGATGGACATAGCCTTCTCGGATGCTGTACTGCCAAGGCAATACGAGACCGATGTTCAGAATGCCGATGGTGCTGCTTCGGTGTCATCTTCGCAGTTACCGGTTCCAAGTGTCAGACCGCGAAACGTAGAGGTACAAGTGCATCAGCCAGATCGGCCAGGCGCAGATGCAGCAGGTCAGGATGAAGAAGGAGTAGCTGCGACTGAGAGGCCCCGGATGAGAGCGAGAGGGAGGCCGTGGCGGAAGTGCTGGCGGAGCTGCTCGGCGCGGTGGAATGTTCGCTCAGAGGGGCCGAGCAGCAGAATGAGTCGGATAATTAGGTGGAAGTCAATATTTCACTGCGAAGTCGATCTTGACAAAATACGCCTGTAAGAGAGAGCGAAGCCAGCGTTGACTCGACGGCGGCCAAGCTGGCTGTCAACGTTGAGATCTATGTTTCACTGCGAAGTCAATCTTGACATCTGCCATACAAACTTTAATACAAATACGCCCGGTATCTTGATCGCTGAGCTGCCCTTGGCTCTCGGAGCGCCCTCGCGCTGTGAGCTCCTGTTGGTTCGAGTGCTCGTCGGCATCGCTGCTGCTGCCGCCCACAGTGCTGCTGCTGTCGGCCGCCGTGTCGTCGGTGTACATACTTGCGTCGGCCATGATCTTCTCGGAGAAGATCTCTCCCCCCCCTCGCAAACACGATGTGTACTGTACCACTGAGGAGCGACCGCGACTTTTGACAGGTTGTCTGAATAGATTTTGACTGTCGCTCAATTCTATGGAATGCCTTTATTATATTTTATACTAGACCCTCACACTAAAACGCATACTCACTGCATCCGCCTGCAAAGACTGCTGTTGCAGTGAGAGCTTCTTTTGGCAGCACCATTGGGTATTATAGCCCTCATCGCTGACGCCACCGCCTTACGCTCCACCGCCATTTTGATCCTCGGCGATCCGCCTGCTTTTAGGCGCGCTCCGCACTCTGATTCGAGATCACACGACGGACTGCTTGATCGTCCGGCCTCGCCCTGCAGCGTCTTGTGATGGTTGATGCCATCGTTTAGCTTGAACATGCGCTTCTTCTCCTTCATTTAGGGCGCCTCACGCGAACGTTTGTCCGTGTGCGCTGACGTATGACCGCCGCCCAACAGAGCGGCTCTGAGAGCCGCCCCAGTTGTATCGATAGACCTTGGGCGACAGTGCGTAGTACTGGCCTGGATGCTGATGGGCTCGTAGTCGAAGTCCCCCTGCTGCTGCGTCGGGCCTGGTGCTGGGCCTGCATGCTGTTCGGGTTCACGTACTGTTGGAGTTACTGCGCACCGGCCCATTGAAGCCGCCGCTATTGGTACCGCGGTCCAGGGATTAGTAGTAAAGCTTGAGAAGTTCGCCACTGAGCTGGTGGTGCGGCGAGTGCGCCTGGTACTGCGAGTAGCCGTAGCCCTGCATGGCGAAGAGGAAGGAGGAAGTCAGGCGGGTGTACTGCCGATGGAATGGGGGGGGGGGGGGGGGGGGCTTGTGCCGCCAGCGCTCGCCTCGCCTGCAGTCGAGAAACACGTCAGCAATGGGGCAACATGCTGGCTAGAGTGAGCAGCGTACCGAGATTGAGTTGTTCTGCTTTCGGTTGTGCCTCGTACGTCTCGTCGTTGCAGTAGAAGGCGTCCCTCAGGTGCCGTGCCGCGCCTTGCCCTGGGATAGTGTCACGAGCACGTCCATCAACCGCGATATTCAGCTCAGAACGATTCACTCACTCAGCGAATGTTCGCATTATCCTGCGAATTACGCCAAGGTTTTTTCGATCGAAATCTCGACAGAGCTTAATATTACGGCCGTATCCAAGCTTTGATTGGATAACTCTGACCAATGAAATTGACAGCTGGTGGAACCCGAAGAGTCGGGGCAGGCCGCTGGGGACCTCGCTTACCCTATCCCGCCACTATACAAATTTCTATATTAATCTTATCCCTGCAAAATCGGGATAAGAGCGGTCGCCGGTGGGTTAAGCTGACTTCGGTGCTTTGTAATTGCAACAACCTAGAAGCTGAAGAGGGCGTACGCCTAGGCTGCAACTTGACATTACTTGCAACAAGATACTGTTCGATTGTGGGAAAACTTTTATCGGTCAACTGTAAACGTGGGTCGTCGACCTGTTCATGGTTGCGTTGTAGATAACTGTAACAATGGCCAGAGATTAGTTCTGGCAATATTACCTTATCGTCCAGAGCTAGCGGCTTACGACCCCCCCCCCCGTCTCACAACAAGAACATATTCGATGGGAACTCCGCAGTATTTAAGTATTTCTGCACCAGATATTTGTTTGACAAAGGCCCTACGGATTGATAAGGTTCACGACGAAGTTCACGTGCACAGCCGACAGATACAGATTGAGTTCAGCTGTAAACAAGTACGGTTCAATGAGGTGTTGAGGCCCGAGATATCTTCTGTGCCGGTATCTGGGAGATGCCCCGCGCTATATGTTACCACGGAAAACATATGACACACTTCAGCTCGCATTATTGGCTTCAAGTCTTGTCTGAGGCTACCCCGGAAAATTGGTTACGTTACCCTACAAAAAGTTTTTTATGGAGTAAGTTATGGTGGGGTGATGTATAGGCAGATAAAGCATAAACAGTCTACTATGAATCTTAGAAATTCAATGAAACGCATAATGCTAATCTAACACTAAAAAATGTATGTAAAGTATGGAGCAGGTGTACACATTCGCGAAACACCCGAAGTTCTGTACTATTACTGGCAGTAGTATAGAGCCAACTCGTCCCGGATAAAGTCGAGGATTCGATACTGGCGACGATCTGCACAACTTATGTTTCATTTTTTATGGAACATTATATGTTTGGTGGGCCTTACCGGTGTCACGATTTTTTCTTTCTTTCTACAGACTATTTGTGTTTGGATGTAAACGGGATGCATACAATACATGATATCACGTGCAGGACTATATATATATATATTGTGTCGAGCAAACCTTGGCAAGTGATTGTAAACCGGCGTTTGATAATGTGTTCGAATAGCTTTACTTTGTTCTGTGCACAACGATCACGGAATCCACTTCGACGCGATCTTTGTAACTAAGACAGCTAAAAGGCCGTATTGATTTTTGTTTTCATTGTTACACCGCATCCACCTCTCCGTCGGCCCTGTATTATGAACGGAGGACACCAAAGGAACGGGACTTGCAGCATGCTATCTTGGTCATATCCACATTTCGCCTCGTTTGCTTCATCTAGCGGCATCATAGTTAGTTTGGGAACCAAGATTTAGTTACTCGGCTCCGCTGAAAAGGTATGTACCTTTTCAGCGGAGCCGAATAACTAAATCTACCGCAGAATGACTGCTATGCCCGCAGAACTGAAAACAACTACGCTATTCAGCTTTGCGATCCGTGTCGACATTGATTATATACGCTTCTTCACCGAATCAGATGGGCCATAATTGACGTAAAGCGCAAATTGCGGCTGTTTAATCAGACGCACCGCACAAAGTGTCTTAATCCGAAAATATCGGATCCGTCAGGTGAAAGCTTGTGTGAGGGCTTGGACCTGGCTGGTTCAGTTGAGGAGAGGTGAGAATAATACGCGGAGCACCATTGCTATTCCCGTCCGTATCCGAATGATGTCCTGGTAGCGCGATCTGTGAATCATGTTCGTCTGACCCAATCAAGTGTTGAGCACGGGGCAACACTAGTGTTATACCCCACCCTGCCCATCCGTACGGAATCATTACGCATGGGCGAAACAGCATTTATGTTCCGGATAGTTTGCAATGCTGCGTTGGCGTGCTTGCTGCAGGTGGATACACAGAGTCAATTGGGGCTTCATTTGCGGTCGCATGGTTGATAAATTGGTCGAGTTGAGGTTGTGTGAGCACCAGACTGGGGCTTCGGTCTTACAAACTGCTGAATACCAGATACCCCGGGACAGCGTACACCGGCGAATATGCACGCCACAATGAGGGAACCTACCATTTTTGAAGTAGTACAGGCATTGACATGATAAAAATCGTGTGTCAACATCCATGCGGCATATTCTCTAGCTGTTTTCATCTAGCGTTTGCAGAATTGAAGGAATACTATTGCCTTCTTCTCTATTGCCGTAAGATCCAGTGGTGATTGTATCACGCGATACAAATCGGCGGCGACTCTGCCGACCGGAGGCGGACACTGGGCGGTGAAGCACCGGCGTCTTTCCAATAGACGACACAGCAGGATAAATCACTCCGACACAGTACAGAAGTTGGCAAACGACATGTTGCGGTTCAAATATACTAGGCGTGCTGCGTCCAGGCTTTTGATGAGCTCGTCCGGAGTCGATTCTCCTTCGCCTAACTCGATCTCCAAGAGGCGATGACACTGCTCTATAGGGGGAGATGATATTCACAGGAGGCTGCCTCCTATTAGCAGGAGCCTGTACTTAATTTACGAATGTTTCTACTACTTAGCAGATGATAACACATATTTATTTGTAATTGTACAGGCGTAGGCTGCAAAGCTTCGTGGGTTCTTCCTTTAAAACAACGCTCCAACTTGCCTAAAAAAAATAGACACCCAGCCACTCCAGGTTTACCTTCATTGTACAATCGACGGCCTAATGGCACCTTTGCAAGCATCCGAGCTTCGCGCCGAGTCTCTGCGCTGGCTGGTATATCGAGAATTACTCCCCGTTTCATGTGTGGGTTATCCGCGCGGTCACCGCTTAGCTCGTGTACTTCGCGTGGACACGGGCTATGACATGAGGCGAGGCAGGTGAACGCCTTTATCATCCAGGGTGTATATCGAACGTCCAGTAGGCTTAGACCGGGGAGAGTTTAGCTTACGGAAACCCGAAACTTACATTGAATAAAGCCTCTCCGCGTTCGTTGTTGTCGCGTGAATTTGCTGCGCGTGCGGCATGCCATGAGTTGCACAATCGCTCGTGGCCCAATGCTTATTCAATGTATATATCCATTAGTGGCGCAATCGGAATGCACTGCGAGAAATCACCTCGGCTCGTGCCCAGTCAGGCGTCATTGTTGCGTGGTAGCCCTCCACGCGAGATGTAGCTTGTAAGCCAAAATGCACAACTTTTTTTTCAGCAGCGCACCCGTCTTCGCTTCCATAGGCTAAGCCAAACAACTTCTATACATGCTACTTCTACATCAGATAGCATGTACAGCTCCCGTTTTCGGTACTCGTACTCTTGAACCGGATCACTCGCACGAATGCATCGAAGCAGTTGCGGTACCCTTCTGAATATTTGCATTTGACGGAACCTGAGGTCGCGACATCGTCGTCTTGACTTGTCGGAACAGAACTCTACGTGCATGCGTTTCTACATTTCTCACCACGTGCCACAAACACAAAAGATGCGGGATCCCTAGAAAGATTGTTTCAACTGCATTGAAGAGGGCCAGCTCTGCGTCACTGAAGAACACCTGCGGGTGAAGAAATCCGTTGAGAAGCATAATTGCATGCAGCTGCCATAACGCCCAGTCATAGCCGGGCCCTGGTTCATTGCGTATAAACGCCTGCGCATGTGGATCGTGCTGTTCGAGCCAGTGATTTCGATGATGTTTAGCAAAGGAATGCAAAACCTGTTCGTACGGTATGTGCAATCGATTTGGATTACGTCGTAGTTATCACGGCATACCTCCACCGCAGGCTCAAACGCGAAGAACAGGTATGTTACCAGGTTCGGGTCGTCCCTCACATGCTCCCCAAAGTATTCACCATTTTGAATTTCTCTTAGAATACGTTTCGTTCGCGTGAGCCCACCAGCTCGACGCTCATTGCGCGACGGCGCTTGTTGTATACGTCTCTGTCCAAAAGGAGGTTGTCACGATCCACTAGAACAATCTAGCAACTATCCGTGCAGCACGAACGCCAGCTTCTGCATCCGCGGTGATTGCTTCACGGCCTGCGTCAGTGTGAGCCGCTCGCCGGTGTGTAGGGTGGGCAGCAAGGTGAGTCGACGGCGCGTGGTTGCGTAAAAACTCTCGCTTCCGATGCTCACTACTCCACGTAACTGATCCAGAGATCTCGTCTCCTCGCCGGAACAATATTCAACTCCTTCTCGCACCCGCACCCCCGCGAAGCTGCATTTACTCGACGTTGGGCGACCGTAAAACGTAGGCTCTGCGTGTGCCGTGACGGTCACATCTCATGACTACACGGTGGTGCTCACCGCGTGCGTCCCGCGATACCGACTTACCACGGGCGCGTATCCAAAACCACTAGCGAACGTGTTTACAGCAAGTTTGGCTTTAGCCATAGTCTCAAAACTCGTCTCCGGATGACATGGAAGCGTCCATATCATCGCACTTTGTAGTACGTAGTTCCGCGACATACTCGGGGCCGATAATGGTTTGTGCTTGGTGTCCGTCGGTGCCGTCGCGCGCAATATGCCGAGGAACGTCGTGGCACTGACACAATATCACCCCGCATTTACACAATTTCAAATTTCAAAATTATCTTTCAGGGTAGAACTCACACAAGCGTATTGATCCCATTATATCTCATAGTATCTTCTAATACCTGTAACGAGGCCTTCAAATATATGACTCTTACATGCACTCATCGAGGTCCCCCGCCACCACCGTTTTGCGCATGCCGCGCGCACTTTGATGCACTGCTTGATTTTCACCTCCCGCACGCCCTCGATTCAGTTCGTGTGGGCGCCGGTAGTGGGGTCCTTAAAATTGTTGCTGTGGGTTACCCATAGATGCTGGTAGCGCATGCCAGGCAAGTGCCGATTGTTCGTGAGCGTGTAGAACTTGCTCTTGTTTCGCCCGCTTTGCACTTGCGTGACATACGCCTTGAACATGTCCGACACTATGAGAGTATCAAACTTGCACACATTGTCAGTATTAATAAAATTAGCACGCAGAGAGTCGATTCTTACCCAGGTTTAATATGAGCCTTAATAAGGGCAGACAGAGTGAGTTTGGTGCGGTCGTTGTAAACGACCCTAGCAAACCACTTCTTAGTGGTGCGGTCCACACTACCAAAGCCCCATAAGTCCGAGTGGCGTGTGCCACGCCTGTACTTCTGCTTCTTGTTGAGAGAAGTCTCGTCGGTCTCGACGACGTGGCCCGGTCCTCTGATCTATCATTATCCAATATCCAATTAGAATGCAACATTATAATTATTAATTGAGCAATAAATTATCGTTTTAACAAACCGTCCTCTTCATCACAGCAGTGCAAATATCGTGTGCGTACACATACCACTGACCAGCAGTAGTCAGAGACACCTCGGTCTGTTCAGCTGCCGTGGTGGCGGGGTGCTGAAAAGCCCAGAAGACGAGAAGCTTGATCAACTTGGACAGAGGATCCTTCGACCGCGCGAAGAAGGACCCCGCCCGCACGCTTCCCTCCAATCGGCAGCTCGTGCGCGAGCATCGCCAACGGCTGCGCTTCACGGTGACGTACAGAGCCATACCCCCCGCGCACGTTGGGCACAGCGGGTTGCTGGCCACGTGCCCGACTCTCTGAGCTCACTCCAACGCGTCGTTTTCCGTAGCACACGCGCTCATGACGGCGTTAACCGTGATCAGCGCGTTGGAGGACACATCCTACTCGTGTGCACTGCGGGCCGAGGGGGACTGGGAGGTCGAGCGGATCGAGCGGGGGGG
>JAIKVE010000428.1:0-20592 GCA_024679115.1 Phytophthora pistaciae | reverse complement strand
CTGCTGCAGCGCTACGCGGACGCGGTCGTGGCACTGGAGGCCAAGACGCTGCGGGCCAGCGCCGTCTTCCCCGTGTCCAACCTCGTGTTCGAGCTCGAGGAGTTCGCGGAGGTGCTGCCCGAGGTCTGCGCGCTGGTGCACAGGCTCACGGAGACGCAGCAGGACGGCAGCTGCATCAAAGGAGCAAAGTTGCTGAGTGCACTGCACCAGAGCACATGCTCCGGGTTCCCCAGAGTGCGCAGAGCAATGCAGGAACTGCTGTACGCATGCCATCGGTGGGTTATTTATTGACTGGGCTGGAAGGTGTTATTTGCTGAGCTTGTGGGAGTTTTTGACTGGGATTCTTGGGGTAAGTAGGGTGCTGTTCAAGCAGGTGCTGGCGTGGATGGTGTACGGCGAGATTGTGGACCCGTACCAGGAGTTTTTCGTCAAGAAGCAGGAAGATGCGGCGCGTGGAGCGTTAATGCGGGACACGAGTGAGGCGGCGGTGCTGTGGCACCAGCAGTTCACGATGGACTTGGAGGCGGTGCCGCTAGACTACTTCCCGACGTCTGTGGCTGAGAGTGTGTTTGTGATTGGCAAGGCGGTGCATATCCTGACGCGAGCCAACCAGTTCTCGCCCAGAGAGGTGCAGGACGTCGTCACAGCGATCTCGACGTTGGCGAGGCGACCGGTGTTCGATGTCGTGGCAGTCGAGCATGAGGTGGAGAAAGTGCGGCGACACGTTGCGAGTCGGTTGCACGAGGAGGTTGTGGTCAAGAGTGACTTTGTCGGATACCTGCACGTGCTGAAGGGGTTCTTCCTGCTGTCGCGCGGTGAAGTTTTCCAGACGTTCATTGAGCGCAGTTTCGACATGATGCTAATGAGACCGACATCCAAGTCGGAAGAGGACGTGAACCACGGCGTGTGGCGAGAGATTGTGCGTGATTTCATACCGGAAGACGAACCGTGGGGTCGCGACTTCGAGCTACAGGTGAGTTGGATATTGTACAGGCTTGTTGCGGAGTTCGACGAGCTGACTGTGTAATGCTTTGCCTTCGTGTGCATCAGCTCCCGCTCCAAACGTTTGGGTTGAAAGGCTTCCCATCGACGGATGGTTTGCTCCTGTCCAACGTATCGCGCGGCCCCAATGGCAAGTTTCTGGCAATGGATTCCTCTTCAGCAGGACAGACCCACGGACGAGGCGAGCCTGGGGTGGAGGAGAGCGGATCTTTGTGGTGGCGGCATGCGCAGATGGACGGCCACTCTTTTTCATCCGAGTTTTCGCTGCAATGGGAGCAGAGCGCGTTTTGGCGCGGGAGCCACCGTGCAGCTCTATTGCTCCGGAATGAAGGACCGTTGGGTCCAGCCACGTTAATGAACGGGTCATTTGAGCTAGATGACCCGCGCGCGTTCTACGTGAGCATCGACCTTGCAATCGAACATCTCCCAGGAAATATGAACGGAATGCGCGTGATGGCTCAAGTAAAGCCGTCGTGTGTGGGTGAGAGTGGAGTGCAGTCTTCGCCGGTCGCGGAGATCCCGATGGCTGACGGGAACAACCCATCGCTTCGAGTTCGTATCCAGTACGCCCGCCAGGAAGTCACGATGACGTCTTCAAAGCAGGTCATGTACAAGAAGATGATAGCTGTCGTCGTGAACGACGTGCTGTTGCTCGAGACGCAGTTCGACGTCCAGCAAGCACTCCGATTGCACGCGGCTACGGGCGAGTATTGGATGGGACTCGGGTTTTCGTCGTTGGTGCGGCTCACAGACTGGAGTTTGGACCAGTACTCAGCCAAGACGAGCTGGCGAGAAGGCAGCGGCACTCATTTGAGGGAGAACAACACCGCCGTGACACCGCGCGAATTGTGGCACGCACTAAACTTGCGTTGTAATGTGCGCTGGCCGCTGCAACTGCTCGTGACACCGGATCTACTGCGATCGTACGGCCACCTGTTCCAGTTCTGCTTCCGGCTGAAGCGAGTCGCCTACGCCCTCGAGTTGGCCTGGAAGAGTAGCATCTTGCGCTCGAAAGCCACCGCCGGAACGGGGAGTGCAACGTTCGCCGCTGCCGGTGCACTGCGCATCCGCATGAGCTTCGTCGTGCGCACACTGGAGCTGCACTTCCAGGTGTTCGTGATCGAGGGCAAGTTCAAGCAGTGCGTGGAGCAGATCGAGTCCGCCGGCGACTTCGACCGCGCCAAGCGCGTGCACGAGGCCTTCGTGGCGAGCGTCGTCAAGAGCTGCTACGTGCACACGAAGACCGTGGCGTCGGCGCTGGACGAGTTGCTGGGCTGCTGCTGGCAGTTCGCCGAGTACGTGCTGCAGCAAGACGCCGTGGGCGATGGCGAGCTGTCCGCAGACCGCGTCGCGCTGCTGGACCAGGACTTCCACCGCCGGTTCGAGTTCCTCTACAGCGTGCTGCAGATTTCCGAGGCGCGCGACCTGCTCTTCCTGCTGGACAGCAACGGCTTCTTCGCGGCAGAGCGGGAGCGCAGGAAGCACCAGCAGCGTCAGTAGCAGTAGCTGCAGCTAGCGACCACTGAAAGTGACCGCTTCAAGGCCCATTGCCAGCGATGGATCATTGCGGTCGCTGCCGGCAGCCGCGATATCCATTGACCCGTTGGATTTTCTGAGATGATGGCACCGCGGAGGCCGCGTTCGCGCCGATGATCATGTTGGCCCGCGCGTCTTGCAGCGCCGTCGACTCTGCGTCACGCCCAGATGTGTTCATGTATCGAGTCGAAATTGCCACCGTTCGGTGACGCCAAGGGCCAGTGAAGCCAGCCAGGGGTTCAGCGCGCCCATATCAACGTGTATCATGACCCCTGCCAAATGGCGCGAAGCTGTCAGCACTGCACCAAGGGCGACGATGCGTGGCGACCCAAGTGCGCTCTGTCCACAAAGGCACCTGTACCAAGGTATCCGCCGGCCGGCAGACGGTGGCGGCAGTACCGGATATGCCCCGACTTTTATTTCGTAACGGCTAAATTGTGTGGCGCTAGCCTGCCATGGACGCTGGCTCGTTTGCCGATGAGGTGCTTTCATTCGAGGAAACGCCTGCAGCTCCGCACCACGCGCGACCTGTGTCAGGTCCAGACGCCCAACGGTTCCCGACGAGTGAGATAGTGTAGCAGCATTCCGGCCCCGTCGTCGCAGCTGCAGGACCAGCCAGCGGACGAGAGCGCGGCGCTGCTGGAAGCTTCCTACGCGCTCATGGAGGACGCCTCGAGGCTTCCGACGCCCAGCCGCAGCTCCAAGTCGGAGCTCGTGGCCGTGCACGGAGACTACGCGCAGGACGCCGGTGACAGCAAGAGGCAGTGCAGGTGGTGGGCGTTCTGCTGCTGGTGGAGACGGTCTCAGCATGCAGCGGACAAGTCGCTGGCTGGGCTGGAGGAGGCCAGCGAGGAGCGCAGCGCCAGCCGCATGAGCGTGAGCGCGCGCCCCAAGACCCACGACCAGTTGGTGGCGGCCAGACAGCTCAAGCAGCAGATCGCGCACTACTCGACCATGCGCGTGCACATGAAGCGCGTGCAGCTGTGTCTCGAGCAGGAGAAGCGCAACAAGTTCTACAAGGAGCTCGTGGTGTACCTGTGCTTCTTGGGCGTGATCATGGCCACGCTGCTGACGCTGCCGGTGCACTTCCCGTACGAGCAGAACTCGGCGCTGGACGGCACGTACTTCCAGGAGCAGCTGCCCGACACGACGTACGCCAAGAACTTCTACGACATTGGCAACGAAGGAGAAATGTGGCAGTGGGCGAGTGGCCCCATGCTCTACCAGTTCTACGAGCCGCCGATTCGGAATAGCCGCCCCATTGGCAGTATCCAGATGCGAACGGGACGCGTGATTGGAGCGCTCTGCAGCCAGACGTCGAGCCGCAGTGACTTTGTCATGTTCACGGATGAAGTTTGTTACCCGGAGTACTCGAGCTATCATGAGATGAAGGAGTCGTACGGCAACGACAGCGGTGTGCTTCGTGCGCAGTACCAGTGGAGCAGCGGGCTCAGCAAGTTACTGCGTTCCGAGACGTTTAAACCGGGACTTGTAAGCCACGAGATGGACTACGGCCACGGCGGATACGTCGTGTACCTACCGCGTGACAATTACACCGCAGCCACCGCTTTGGTCGCACAGATGCAGAGCGACTTCATTCGAGATGGCACGCGGTACATGGCCTCGACCTTTGCGTTCTACAACGCGCGCAGCAACATTTTCTCCCACGTACAGGGATTGTTCGAGATGAGCAACACGGATTACATGGAGGTTACGGGCCGCATCAAGAGCTTCCGCATGCTGGCGAGCTACAGGGATACAGGAGACTTTCTGGAAGCCAACGCATTCGTGATTGTGTTATTTATTGCCACTGTTCTGCTGGTGTACCGTGAGATTTCAGACGTGCGAAACTTTGGGCTGCGCAAGTACGTGCAGAGTCTGTGGAATCTCCTGGATATGCTGCAGCTCATACTGCTGGTGGTCTTTATCACCCACTGGGTGCTATTCATTGTGAGATCGGACAACCTACGCGATGATCTGTACCGCGTCGGCGATATGGATTGCTCGGGCCCTGCGCACGACCAGGAGATGGCTCGAGAATGCTACGTGGATATTGAGCCGCTGGCGTGGCTTTCACGATCGGTTACCAACTATGCTGCAGCGCTTGGACTCGTGTCCGTGGCTATCGTGTTCAAGTATTTGCGACTGAATTCGCGCTTGAATCTGCTGTGGCGCACGCTTCGTTTCGCTGCGAAGGACTTGCTCGCGTTCGTGATTATTTTCTTCACCATCTTCTTTGGCTTCGCTGTCATGGGCTTCCTCACGTTCGGCACAGCTGTGCAGCAGTACCATTCCCTGTCGGTGTCGCTGACGAGCTGCTTCCAGATGCTGCTGGGTGCGTTCGACTACGAGGAGATCTACGTCGCGAACCCCACCATGGCCGGCATCTTCTTCTTCAGCTTCATGATCTCGATCTACCTCATTTGCGTGAACATGTTCATTGCTATTATGAGCGAATACTACTCGCTGGCGCAGACCGAGAAGAAGACTCTGGAAGAAAACAAGCGAAACCTGGCGGTTGCTACCAAGGAAGATGGCGAGGATGAGGAGGACTTCCGCGACTCGCTTCAGTTCATGGACGTCGAGTACGATATTGCCAAACAGTTCAAGATCTACATGAACGGGCTGCGTGTACGTGTGAAGATGCCCCCGCTCAAGGATGCGAACTCGATGTACACCACGGAGCAGCTCGTACTCTGTGGCTTCCAGCGCGTGCTACTTGTGGACTACGACTATCTCATGGCTGAACGCAAGCGTTTACGCCGAAAGTTCCGTGCGTGTGTGCACCTTGTCATGGTCTGCGGGGATCTCATGCGGCAGAACGACCCGGATTTCACCATGCACGTCGAGATGGAGTTCGTCAATGAGCTTGCTCGTCCACGCGCAGACTCTACGGATTCCTTTGCTGATCTTGTGGAGTTCCCTGTGACGTATGTGCCGATCTCTTCGTCTCTGGCCAACACGGTGGAGATCCTGAAGCGTTTAAAACCTGGCCTGTCGATTGAAATCGATGATGGCTCGCTGACGAAGGATCAGATCACTCTGGAAGTCCTCGGAGACCAAGACGAGTACATCCCATCCCGCTTTAAGCGACGACTTCCAACTGGATACCCAAGTGACGACTACGATGGAAGTAACAGCGCTGACGGGTTCCGTGTGCGGATCAGTGAAAACACCAGCGCCACCGACGTGCACGGAAGCAGTCGCAGTGGCGAAGGACCTTTTGGACTGCGCCACAACCACCCGAATATCGGCGGAGCAAACCACATCCGCGCGTGTCGGGTGCTGTACAATGGTAATGCGTTGCTGGACGGCAACGAGATGTGCATTATGCCGCGGTCGACGTGGTTTCGCTACTTTACTGGATACGTTGGCTGGGGCTACATCAAGCGGCTCCTGTCCTGCAAGCGGAAGAAGAAGCAGACGCACCGACTAGTGACGGATGCGGACGTCAATCAACTCATCAAAGAGAGCTTCGCTGCCCCCGGTCGCGGTATTTCTTGCAGATTCGATGAACTCGTGCGTAACTTCCGCATGTTCATTGCCAAGAAGGTACACAAGCGTCGGCTTCGCATCCCGAACCTGGAGGACCGCATCTTCCAGGAAGTTATTACATTCCTGGAGCGCTTCCCATCGGCGCTTACTCCTTTGGACAAGCGCGAGTTAGAAGGCTACAAGTACACGCCGCAGCCGGTTGACACGCGCCGTATTCGATTGCCCCACTCGATCAATCTCCTGGCCGAACTGCTGTCGCAGAACGCGCACGAGGTTTGGGCTGTTGGACGGATTGATCAAGGCTGGCGTTGGGGCACTCAGCGTGATAATGACAAGAAGCTTCACCCTGATCTGGTGCCGTACGAAGCCCTCACTGAGCAGGACAAGCAGTACGATCGCGACACGTCCATGTCGGCGTTGAAGGTTATCACGGCTCTTGGATACGTGTTGGAGCCTCCATCGAGTAACGAAGAGCAGTTTGACGGATTCGAGTTTGGCACCGCGGCGACGGAACCCGGCGGCACTTACGAGCCGAAGCCAATCCCGACTGATGATGTGAAGGTGCCTCCGCACCTTCGCTCTGTGATTGAATTGCTGGCGGAGAACACACACGAGGTCTGGGCGCAGATGCGCATGGAGCAAGGCTGGAAGTTCGGTCCGCGGCGAAACGATGCCAAGAAGGAGCACAATGGTCTGGTCCCGTACATTTACCTCACACAGGACGAGAAGCAGATGGACCGCAACACGGCCATGCAGACGGTCAAGCTGATCCTGCGGTTCGGCTTCAATTTTGTGCACAAGGACCAACGCACGCGCGGCGGCAAGAAGAAGCACTCGGGCCACATCAAGGTGGTTGGTCGCAACGAGAACGCTGAGGCACACAACGTGAGTGAGGCGGTGGCTCTGGCTCGCGGCGCTACCCGTGCCAAGCGTGCCTTCTTAGGCCGCAGTGGCCGGCCGTTCTCGAGCATTCGGTCTGGCTCTGACAACAGTCTCTTCTCCATGAGCTCGTCTGGTTCGGAAACTCCTGCGTCTCGAGAAACTCAGCAGCGGAGAGCTGCTGAAGCCCACGCTCGCCTCGTTGCAACTGCTTCGTCCTCTGCAGTAACAACCGAGTCCTCTGGCGATATTGCGATGCCGCTGGCATCGTTCCAGTCCATGAGCTCGGCGGATTCCTTCGACTAGCCGAAAGATGGCGACAATTCTAACAGCACAAAGCAGTAGATAAGTAAGATGGATTCATATCACACGTACATTATCAAGCACATCGAGTAGATGACCCCACTCATTGCATGCCTAGAACAGGAAGAATCGTTGCGCCAGAGGCAACGACGATGCTGGACCGCAGGTCAGCAGCTTCCCGTCCGCTTGCACCTTGTACGTCTCCGGGTCGACCTTGATCTTCGGCAGTGCGTCGTTCAGCTTCATGTCCTTCTTGGTGACGCCGCGGCAGCGACGAACCGCTTCAATGCGCTTCTTCAGTCCGTACGATGCCGCGATTTTCTTGTCCACGCAGCTCTTGCTAACGAAGGCAATAGAGCCCATACCGACTGCTGCACCCAAGGCTCCGAACATAGGACGCATCTTCACGGGCTGCGGGGTTGGAATTGAGGCGTTCGGGTCGCCCATCTGAGCGTAGGCGATAGCCCCGCCCTTGATCACCATCTCCGGCTTGCTACCGAAGAAGCAGGGCTTCCACAGACAAAGATCAGCGAGCTTGTTCACCTCCACGGAGCCGATGAGGTGTGACATCCCATGAGCAATAGCGGGGTTGATCGTGTACTTGGCCACGTAGCGACGGACTCGGAAGTTGTCACGCTTGTGCTCGGACGCGGCATCTTCGGGGAGAAGACCGAGCTCCTTCTTCATCTTGTCCGCAGTCTGCCACGTGCGCGTGATCACCTCACCGATACGTCCCATAGCCTGTGAGTCCGAGGAAATGATACTGATCGCCCCCATATCGTGCAACAAGTCTTCGGCTGCAATAGTCTCACCACGGATACGCGACTCGGCGAACGCCACGTCCTCTGCGATCTTCTTGTCCAAATGGTGGCACACCATGAGCATATCCACGTGCTCGTCGATGGTGTTGCGCGTGTACGGGCGCGTTGGGTTAGTTGACGATGGGAGAACGTTGGGCTCACCACACACGGTCACGATATCCGGGGCGTGGCCTCCACCAGCACCTTCACTGTGGTAGGTGTGGATCGTTCGGCCCTTGAACGCCTTGATGGTGTGCTCGACGCAGCAAGACTCGTTCAACGTGTCCGTGTGGATCGTCACCTGCACGTCGTTCTCCTCCGCAACCTGAAGACAGTTGTCGATGGCCGCCGGTGTGGTCCCCCAGTCTTCGTGCAGCTTCATACCCACAGCTCCGCCATCGATCGTGTCCTGGAGACCCTCAGGGAGCGATGTGTTGCCCTTGCTCGTCAGACCAATGTTCATTGGGGACGAGTCCGTCGCCTGCAGCATCAGCTTCATGTGGTTCGGGCCAGGAGTGCACGTCGTCGCGTTCGTGCCAGTAGCTGGGCCGGTGCCTCCACCAACAAGCGTAGTCAATCCACTCGCGAGCGCCTCAGTGCAAAGCTGCGGACAGATGAAGTGCACGTGGGCGTCAAAGCCTCCAGCAGTCAGAATCAAGCCTTCACCAGCGATCACCTCGGTGTTCACGCCCACAATCAGGTTGGGCATCACGCCGTCCATCACATCCGGGTTGCCGCCCTTACCAATGCCAGCAATGAGACCGTCCTTGATACCCACGTCAGCCTTGTAGATGCCCGTGTAGTCCACAATCAACGCGTTGGTGATGATCGTATCCACCACCTGAGCCGACGTCTTCCCTGACGCCTGGCCCATGCCTTCACGCAGCACCTTGCCACCACCAAACTTACACTCGTCTCCATACACCGTCATATCCCTCTCCACGGCAACATACAGCTCCATATCACCAAGTCGCACGACGTCTCCGGTCGTTGGACCATACGTCTGCGCGTACACACTCCGGGGCATCTTGCACACCCCAAAGTCCGGCTGGGTCACGCTACTCGGCAGCGTACTCAGGTCCAGCTCCTTGTGGTGGAAACCTTCAGCCACCGCCTTGGTGACGATCGCGTCCACCTTGGACTCGTCCACCACGCCAGTTGCCAGGTTGTTCCCGCCCGTGATCACCTTATTCCCTGCAATAGGGACGATAGAGACCGTCTTCTGGTCTCCAGGCTCGAATCGTACCGCAGTGCCCGATGCAATGTTCAGACGGTGTCCGTAGGCGAGCTTGCGGTCCATCTCCAGGTACGGGTTGGCCTCAATGAGGTGGTAGTGGCTTCCGACTTGAATCGGTCGGTCCGACAGGTTGGTAATCTGCAGCACGCGCGCCTTGCGGCCAGCATTGAGCACAATGTCCGAGTCTTGAGTGATGAGAGCTCCAGGCGCCACGCCTAGCGTCGTAGCAGCGGGACCGAACACCTCGAGCTTGGGCACGGGCAGGAACGACCCGTACAGAGCCAGCGACAGATCTCCGTCCAGGCTCGAGATGGGGTTGTGGATCGTCACGAGCTTGGTGCCGTCCGGGAACGTGCCTTCGACCTGCACCTCGTCCAGAATAGAGGCCACGCCCTCCATCACCTGGCGCCTGCAATACCAACAGCTTTAGTCCCACAGTATATGCACACCATACAGTTGGACTGATGCCTTGTGTACCTTCCGAGCATCTGCGCGCCGAGGGTCATCAGCTCCGCCACCGTCTTGCCGTCCCGGATGAACTCCAGCACCTGCCAACAACACAATAACCATCAAAAAATGAGCATGACAACGATATGGGCGGGCAGCTAAAGGTCGGTGGGTTACGGACGGACCTGCGTGGCCAGCAGCGCGACGCTCTCCGTGTAGTTGAGTCGGAGGCCTCTCGCCAGCCGCTTCTGCGCCAGAAAGCCGGCCGAGTGCAGCATCAAATGGTCCTCTTCGCGCGGACTGAGGCGCATCTTGTCTTCTTAGTCTTGTCCTCCAGTTTAATCGATCCGCTTGCTCTCCACGCCGCAAAATGCGCAATGGCATGGTCAAGGCTAGGAAGGGACGTGTGTGTCAGGTCAAGGTTGAAGCGAGACCAGCCAATCAGAGAGCGCTGACGCGTAGCTTGTCGATGTCCTCAGCTATATAGCGATTTGCAACGCAATGACAAGTTGAAGTGCACTGTTGCATTATCGGCCTCTGTTGGCGCGTGGTGATCCCTTCCTCCTCTCTCCTCCTCCTCCTTCTCCTAGCAACTTCAACACCTCATCCAGCCTACTAGCCACGTCCTTCCGCTCCTGAGCGCCGCTCTGCTGCGTCGTCTCCAGCAGCTCGCGGACGTCCTGCAGCTCCGTCGTCACCTGCATGCGCAGCGCCTCCACTTCCTCGTGCACGTGCTTCATGACCTGCGCCGTGATGGCTTCGGTAATGCTGGCCATCTCCGCTTCGTCCACTCCGTCAGTCTTGCTGATCAGCGACAACTGCATGGCGTCGATCTTGCTGTTACGCTGCTTGTTCATTGGTCCTGAGAACGACAACGAAGACGCGGACGACGTCAAGTCGCGGCGCAGGAAGTTGCGTCCCGCGCGTGGCTGTTGGCCCGACCCGGACACGTGCAACACGCAGGCGTCGATGAGCTCCTGGCCCTTGGGCGTCGAGTAGAGCTTGCGCACGACGCCGTAGCCGATCCACTGCTCGTAGCGGTGCAGCGCGCCCGCGAGCTCCAGCAGCGACAGCTCCTTGGCCTGCGTCCGGACCTTCTCGTACTCGGACGTCATGAGCGCGATCAGCAGGTTCATGGCCACGACGATCACCACGATCACGTACGCGGTCAGCAGCAGGAACGCCAGGTAGTTGCGCGCGCGGAGACTGTCGTCGAAGCTGTAGTTGTCGCCGTAGTTGAGCTCGCCGAAGGTGGTGAGGAAGACGATCCGCATGGCGCTGAAGAAGTCCGTGTAGGGCCCCGCCCCGTGGTAGAGCAGGAAAAGTCCGCCGGAGAAGCCCAAGAGCAGCAGCAGGTACTGGAACAGGAAGCGAGCCACGACCTTAAACATCCGCGCGAACGTGAAGATGAGCACGCTGAAGTACGACGACACCAGCAGCGCCTGCATGAGGTTCACGCAGAGCAGGATGCTCAGCAGGCTCAGCATGCACTCGCGCTGTGTGTCGTGGCCTTCGTACACTTCGAACGGGATGGTGCCCAGCATCAGCAGGTACGTGAACACGTCCAGCAAGTTCCACACAGATCGCCAGTACTGCTTGGGGTTGGAGCGCCACTCCTTGAAGAACTCGACGTACAGAAGATGGTACACGGCCAGCGACCAGCAGCAGACCTTGGTGACGCCCACGAAGTAGTCGACGACCGAGTCGAACGCGATCCACTTGTGCATCATATCTCGCTTCTTGCCGTCCTCGTCGATCGCCACCTCCATCTTCGGCAGCAACAAGTTCGACAGGTAGAAGAACGTGACCATCAGCACGTAGAGGGAGAGCTGTTTGCGGTGCGCGTTCGCTCCGAACAGCTCCCACTTGAGGTGGATAACGTTCCGAACCACCGGGTGCGTCACGGCCGAGTTCTTGATGGTCTTCTTGGACGAAAGACTGGGCGTTAATGTGCCCGTCGGGTTCACGATCTGCTCCAAATGGTCACAAATCTCGAAAACCTGCGATAGAGTGCAGCCTCATTAGCTTTGTTACTGCCGTAACACCTCTAAACGTTGTTTACCTCGATGAATCGGTACACTTTCTCTCCGTTGATGCGGTTCACCTCCACCGCGTAATGGTCCAAGAAGAGCGGTAATGCCGATGCGTGGACCTTCAAAAGTTGTTCGAGGACAACGCCGTTCCACTTGGTGTCTGGGCCTTGGCCAGGCTCGTATCGCACTGACCGGCTAAGCTTGGGGTTCCGCGGCTTGGCAATGGATTGGGGCGTACTCAGCAAGATCTCGATGATCTCGTACTTGGGAGTGGATGACCACAGCGCAGTGTACAGCGGTGTGAGCCACACTTCTTTCGACGGAGTCTCGAGGTTCTGACATGAAGCTGTCACATCGGCGCCTTGGGAGATTAGGAACAGGCAAATATCCGGCATATTGTGCTCAACTGCTACGTGCAATGCCGTCTTCAACTGCTTATTCTGTGAGAATGGCAAATATTACGTTAGGACTTGACATTTTCACTGAGGACGCAGTTATACAGCCACTTACCGTTTTGTTGATGTCGAGCTGTGCCGTATCAACGAGGTATTTGATCGTCGCAGCAAAATCTGGGTGTCCATGAGCTGCAATCAGGTGGAGTAGTGTATCCCCAGTGGACTCAATGACGCATTGAGGCGCGATAACCTTTTTAAGCGTCTTGACGCCGTATCGGATTGTTTTGAGATACACATTGTGCACCGTGACGCCACTCGGATCGTTCTCATACACCGTGGACTCTTGAAACCGAGGATAGCACTCATCCAAGAACTGCACAGAAGCACTCGGAGTGAGAACATACACAAGAGTTATAGAGAGTGAGAAGTGCGCGTGCGTACCTTGTAGTACAGCTCTTCGGCTTCCGCATAGTCCTCTTTGTGCTTGGTCTCGTCCTCGGCGCGAATAAACAACGGCAGTAGAAGTGGAAAGTGCATTTGGATCTTCTCCTTGCAGTCGTGGGCCGCGTTCTCTTCATCCGGCAGCGACTCGGGCTCCTTTAGCAGGTACTCGACCAACGCACTGCGCTCCTCGAAGGACGTATGGGCCTCATCCAGAGAGGCTTTGACTGTAGCGGCAAAGTTGATCGGCTTCCAGAATTGAGGGTTGTCTGTTGGCTGGTCAAGTAGACGGTTGTCTGGCGCTTGGCACTCTTCCTTCGCCGACGCTCCCATCTCAATCAAAACCTCGCAAAACCCCAACGCTCCCACCTCTGCTGCAACATGCAGTGGCGTCTTGCCTTCCCAATTCTACAAAATTATACCGTGGGGGTTAGTAAGCAAATTATTATCATGCCCTTTTGCGTGCTCAAACTTACCGGTTTGCTGATTAATATTCGCAAGAAGCGAGGGGCTTCTAACGTTCCAAGCCATTTGGGCGAGCTGAGCACTTGTCGTTGCTCTTCCACTGAAGGGAACGAGCTGCGCTGGACGAAACTTTGGAGGAAATAGTGCAAGACGGTGTCGCCACGATCCGTGTCCACTTGAGCGACTGTGTCGTCCGTGAAGGCGTAGATGCCGTCCTGTATACCTCTGCACAACTGCACGATGTGGTCGCGCGAGCAAGAAGTGAAGTCCTTGGACGAACCCATCACAGTGCGGAACAGCTGTCCTTTCCGAGGCGCTGCCAGTTGAATCACACTGGGGAAAATCTCACTGTCGCTCGATATCTGCACTGCACCAAGCGACTGAAGCGCTGAGGACGCCATAGAGCACTGGCGATCCGCGGCGACGTCCAACGGAGTTTCACAATAACAGTTCTATCACAACAAAGGAAGCAAAAAAAAACACGTTAGTGTATACGTATTTCCCAGGAAACTCGAAAATCACAGGGATACCTGCGTGTTGATCGCGATATTTCCGACTAAATGAAGGCATCGGATGATGTAGTAGCAGTGTTTGTCTCCTGCACTGGAGGCGGCGACGTGGAGCAGCGTATTCATGCTGCAGTCTCGTATCCTTAGCGTCCCGTACTTATGCAACGTCGCCTGCACGCCGGATGACCTAGAAAATGGCAAATCAATTGATTAGAATGACGTATTCTGCGTCGAAACTCACCAAGTCATGAATGCTTACATCAGTTTAGCGTAGATCCGCATTAAGCACGTCTCCGTGACCGATATCCAGCTTCCAATTGACGACGTAGGCTGGCACAGCACCATTTGCTGGTCCTCTCGCTCCATGTCGGTTGCGTTTACGTAGCCCAAGAGGAGGCGGCACACCTCCTTGTGGCCGTGGCTAGCAGCCAAATGAAGAGCAGTCCACGCAGACATGTCCTAAAAATTAATGTGATAGAGGTTAGACATCGTTACGCATAAAACCCTCCAGCCTTACTCACTTTGTGGTTTGCGTTGGCATGGTACCGAAGTAGAAGCTCACACCCGAGCACGTTTCCTCGCTCTGCATGATAAAAGAGCGGGGTTCGCCCTTTGTTGTTCTATCGCATCATAGGTTGGATTAGTTTGTAAGCCTGGTAGCCGTATGAGCCAAGCAGCATTACCATCGTGTCGACTGTGGCGCCATATTGCTGCACAAAGTAAGCGATCGTATTCTCTCTTTCGAGGCAGCAAGCATGGTACATTGGGGTTCTGCCTTCGTTGTCCTGTAATGTTGACATCGAATTCGTCGCGTGTCAGTCACCGTCTTGATACAATAATTCAACGACCCGCAACGCGCACCTTTGAGTTAAGGGAAGCTCCATGATCCAAAAGAATCTCACAAGCCTTGAGATTCCCAGCCGCAGCGGCAAAGGAGAGTGCAGTAACTCCAGCCTTGTTCTGACAAAATAAAGTCACGCATAGCATGTCAATTTTGAGACGCATAGTGTATCCCCGTTACAGCTCCACCAACCTTGGCATTTACGGGAGCACCAAACCGCAGCAGTTCTCGAAGAATCAGCGGGTGGGAAACAGCTTCCCTGAGCGGGTTCCGCTCTTCGCCCCCAGCCATCTTCTGCTCGATGAAACAATGACAAAGCAAATAAGCGAGTCTTGCATCAATGGATGCAACACCTTCCCTCCATGCCGTACCGTAATATCCAATGACACGCCTGCTTTGACCAGCAGCACCACTTCATCTCGTTTGTCCGTGCTGATCGCCAGTAATAGTCGCTGCATCATAGAAACATTAGCTCGATTTTTTTCTTGTTCCCTACTTCCAAGCCACATACATGCACCGCTTGCTCCGCGTCCGCTGCCACCAACACTTGGCACACCAGCAACCGGTCGTTGCGCAATGCGATCGCCAGTGCTGTGCTTCCATCCGACGCCTACAAGAAAAAAAACACACCCATGATCACCAAACCCCCACTATAAAATTAAAAGACCCTCTTTGGTTGACCCCCACCATGGCAGAAGTTGACGCTCCGTTAGCCAGCAATTCTTCACAAATGAGGCTGTCACCTCTTTCCGCTGCTGCCATCAACGGCGTTCGTCCTCCTTTATCCTGTAGTAGCCACAATGGTTGAACTTGTCAACCAAAGCTCTCGATAACGTTGGAATTCAATGCGGTTGCCTTACACGGGCGCCCACAATGGCCGGTGGGATGTCACCTTCGACGGCATCGAATAAATTGTGCTCGATCGCCAGGTGCAGCAGCGTTCGGCTCTCCTCGTCCTGTAGCGGATGTATATTAATTTAGACATCCCGGAACTTAATGGGTGAACGGGGAGTGAGACGCACACGTACGCGGTACTGCGGGTTCTGCTCGTACACGCGCTTGAAGGCGTCGACATCGCCGTCGCGCAGAGCTCGCTCCAGCTCTTGCAGCGCCCCCACATCCATGGTCGCCGAGCTCGAGAAATTCAACAAGTGTGAGGAGCAAGCAAGTGGAATTTCTGTCTGATTTTTGACAGGAATCTCATAGTTGATGTCAATCCACATTACGAGTATTAATGTGCATGTTGCCCGAATGTTGGCCGATGTGGTTAGCTGAAAGCTTAGAGGAACTTGCGATGTGAACTTGTTGCTTTCCGTGAATGGAAGTGGATGTTTGACGGGTCAAGGTCCTAGATTATCTAGATTGTCCCAAGATCCAAGATCCACTGAGACTTTACTATACATCCCACTTCCTATACAGTGGAGGGTGGTATGCACCGTTAAACCATTCTTATCCGATGTGGCCGTGAAGTACGTGGATAGTGCGTGCCAAGTGCAAAGTGGAGGTTGTACATGTAGCAGGATGATCGTTCAGCAAGGCTCCGAAGCCCCCGAGCTCCATTCTATCAAGCGTCGACCGTGCTTGCTCCTCCCGGACGAATAAGCTTTTTTCTGGCCGAAGTATGCTGACATCGGAGTGACTTCCGTACTCAACGGCAACAAAGCAACACTGTCGTCTCGTAAATTGCAAAAAGTGAGCAAGTGTGGAACAAACTGCCCATGAGGCGATCGCCAGCTCGTCAAAAGCGCAAACGACATGTTGCTAACGATCAGGCCCAAAGCTCACGGGGATGCATACGCCTAATGATATCTCGGTGTGTTTGCAATGGAGCCATGCTAGAATGCACTACTAGTACATACGCACAGTTCGCTGAAAAGATCCCGCGGTGGCCTCCTTCGGTCTCCGCTCGGGATATCTCCGGACCATGGTGGTCGCCTGTAAGGAACGAAAGGCTCGATGGTTATAGTGGCGTGCTGGCCCTTTCCCCCGTGGTGGCAGGCTGAGTTGAGTCGAACGCAGCGGAGAAGTCCGGCGGACTTGACCAGCTTGTGCCCCTACGACTTGGTGGAGACGCGCCGAACTTTGAGCACTAACGCTGGCCACGTTTGGCTTCGGTGCCGTTGCCACTGGCTTGTGGCCGCGACGCGCGTAAAACTACAAGTACAACCGAGTTTGCGGCGGGCGCGTGCGAGAAGCGCTTAGAGACAAAGCCGCACAGACCAAATTTCAGTGGAGACGAAGCGAGCGATAGGATCCGCCACCGCCACTACCACCGCTCTGGTCGAGGCCAGGCCCCTTCAAGTCGTCACCGGGCCTCCTACTCTATATAGCGCGCGCGGGGCTATCGGTGCCGAGTCTTCCACACTTTCCGACAGACGCTAGTCCGTGCGGTGGCAGTCTATATATCTTCATCTCATTCTCCCAACCGCTTCGTCGGTACATCATGACCTCACGCCACCGCGGCGTACTTGGATTCCTAGCTGGGGTGACAGTGGTTTGCGCCGGGTCGGCAGCAGCTCAGAGCAGCGAGAGCGGCCCCGGAGTCCTACGGACTAGCGCAGACTCTTCCTCGAGTAACAGCAGCAGCATTGAGGCCGACACTGCTGCGTATTTGGCGCGCGGATACGCGTCGACAATGGCGGAGGACGAGCAGCGGTTGACCATCATGACCGACTCCCTGCTCACCGAAAGCGTCTGCGACGGCGAGCCCATGGTAATGCTCAAGTCTGCAACGGTCCCGGCAAACGGGGCGTGTCTGGCAACGCAAAGCAGGTATAACCTCTCGTGCTCGTGTCTCTCGGGCTATGCCAACACAACAGCGTGGAGCTTCCGCATCGGCGAGCCCGACACGGAACCGACGTCACCATTCCCCACGACAATTAAACAAGGGGCCGTACTTCAAGTGGACTCGCTGATGATGCTCGACGTTCCTGCAGACCTACTTATCTTGTACGTTTTGGTCATCTTTTTCCTAGTATTCGCAGTTTTTGGGTGTGAGAAGATGAAGATGCTGATTCTGTTGCTGCGTTTTGGTACAGAAAAATACAGGGGGAGGGCAGCAGAAGTGTCCCCGTCAGGTTAGAGAAATCGACCACAGAAGACGATGTATTGGCGATTGTTCGTTCACAAGAGGTCTCAGCTCTCACCAAAGTGCAAGTTTTGTCTGTGATTATTACCTGTGAGCTGTTTTCATAATTTGTATCTAATCTTTCGTTTCTTGTGTGGTTGCAGCGACATATCCAACTTAGACCTCTCTAAAGTTCCTATCGGAGATGGTTTTGTTCCATCGACACTGTCAAGCCTGTAAGTGAGTGCAGATACCTTGAAGAAACTTGTCACCGCCTCGGTAACTAATGTTGTTGTTGTTTTGTTGCAGTTTGATGCGCCGATGTAACCTCAGCAGCCTCAGCCAGTCCTTCCTGGAAAGCTTCACCTCCCTCGAGTCTATGTACGTTTGCAATCCATGGGCAACTTTCACCAATGCGTTTATATCTGACTTTGTTTTCTTTTGTTTTCCTGCACCACAGGAATTTGGCCGCAAACCAGCTATCCAGTATTTATACCAGCTTGCCAGGATCGGCCGAGGCCTTGAACGCAATGACTGACATGTGAGTGGTTTGTGTCTAACACAGCATTGCTACTCTATCTGTACTAACGATAGTGTCATTTGTCCAGCAATTTGGCGAACAACAGCTTTACCGAGTTTCCTGCGCAGCTGCTCCAGTTTCCCAACCTTCGAAGACTGTAAGTCTTAGTCCATTATTTTTTCCACTTCATCGTCTATGACATGAACTAATATCGTTTGTGCCGCAGTGACCTGAGTGGGAACGACATCACGAACTTGACAGTCACCACCGACGAACTTGCAGCTATTTCGCAGCTTTCCCTGTTTCAAATTGATACCCCCGTGGGCAATGGAAGTGGCTGCGATGGTGGTGAATGGCAACAGGTGCACAACACCGACTTCTGCGTTGTGAACAGTACGAGCACCGCTACCCCAGAGACGATGGCGAATGAAGGCAGCGTGATTGATAATACCAACTGGACTATCTTCATGCTGATAGCGGCCTTCGGAGGCTGCTTCGTGGGCTTTCTGCTGTTCTTCCTGGCGACCAAATTCGTGCAGCACCAGCAAGAACGCAGACGCAAGAAAGGACCGACTACTCCAGGTGCTGAGGAAGTTCAGACGTCTCGAGCGGGGGATATCACTGCGACGCAGGAGTTTTACAACTCTCTCCACCCCACATTGAACGCGGATTTACTCAATGACCCGCTGATCATGTCATTCCGACTGAAATACAAGGACCTCCACATCGGCCGCTGTATCAGCAAAGGCGGCTTTGGACTGGTCTACACCGGTATGTACAAGCACCGCCGTGTGGCTATCAAGAAGATCATGCGCGAGAAGTGCGAGAAGCTCTCGCAGATTCGCATGTTTATTCGTGAGATCACGCTCATGGGATCGCTCAAGCACGAACGCATTGTGGAATTTATTGGTGTTGCCTGGGACTCGCTGCGCAATCTGAGCGCCGTGACTGAGTACATGGAGCGCGGCGATTTGCGCGATGTGCTCCACACTTTGAAACACCAAGGGAGCAACGTGGATCATCACGGACTGACGTGGAATGGCAAGAAACTTACCATTGCGTTGCATATCGCCGAAGGACTCGCGTATATGCACTCGCTAAACCCCAAGGTGATCCACCGCGACCTCAAATCCAAGAACGTGCTGCTGAACAACGATTACGATGCCAAACTGAGTGACTTTGGCGTATCGCGTGAGCGTCTCGTGGCAGACGTCAATGGAGGGCCCGGCAGATTCATGACCCCAGGTGTGGGCACGTCGTTCTGGATTGCTCCAGAAGTTCTACTCGGCCGCGACTACGATGAGCGCGCTGATGTATTCTCCTTTGGCGTCGTGCTGTCCGAGATCGACACGGATGACTACCCGTACTGGAACTCTGGAAGTATCCCAGCACAAGACAACCACGACGAACGGCGTTCACAAGAGCAGAAGATATTGGAGAAGGTGGCGCTGGGCTCGTTGCGCCCGACGTTCTACAACGACTGTCCGCCTGGAGTTCTCGCATTGGCTGCGAGTTGCCTTGAAGGCCGACCTGAAAACCGACCCAGTGCAGCGGAGGTTGTCCTGACCATCAGAGAACTCATGCGCGAGCTGCAGTTCGACAACAACCGACCGCAGTGTGAGCCGGAGCCGGATATTGCCACGGCGGGCTTCTTGTCGACCACGTAAAGGGGTAATTGAATTGTTTATCGTGGACAAAGCGCGATACGGACGGAGTATTCGCCGCAGTATGAATGCAAAACAAAACACTATAGAATACTTGCCGCAGACACCAATTAGCTTAAAGAAAATGCTTAACGTGTTGCCGCATCAGATTTTCATCAATCACAAGACTCGTGTTGCAGCGTTTAAGCAGCAATCTTCTGTTTCTTCAGTGCTGCCTCACCAGATTCCTCAAGCTTCGGAGCTGAGTTGACCGATACAGTCTTCTTTGCGTCGCTGGCCGCGGCCACCGGCTTCATTTTATACACAGGAGCTGCCGCCCCCGTTCCTTCCACACGCTCGAATGCTCCAGTGTCTTCCTGCAAATACGCTCTGCTCACACAAAATCACAAATAAGTTTCGGTAATGCAACAACAACAAAAATTATGGGGAAAAAAATGTTCACCACGTACGTGACGAAAGTACGCAGGTGTTCTTTTCCACCGAGTTCGTGCTCGCTCTTGGGGTAACTCTCGAGAATCTGGTCGCACACTTGGTCCGCCGTCATACTCGTGAGTCCCTTGTGATACTTGGCCTTGTCAAAAGCCTGGCAAAAACACACAGAAAAAAAAAAACATATTTTAACCACAGCAGCCCATCACCTCCCTAAACTTTAACACCACTTAACCCTCTCTCTCTCTTTACCTTTTGGATGATCTTGAATCCACTCATAGTGCTGATGGTAGAGCGAATGGCGCAGAGGAAATAGACCCGGGCGTGACCAATTTTGAGCGGCATTTTGGACGTGAGCTTGATCGTCTGGTTCTTGGTCACAAATTTGCCGTCCGCGAACATGCCGTTCTTGCCGAGGCATTGCAGCTCAAAGCAGCTATCCGTCTGGTTCCACTGGATGCGCGCGTGCAGGCGCGAGATGGCCTTCTGCTCCCCCAGCGCGATGCGGTGGTCGGGCAGCGACGAGAGG
>JAIKVE010000427.1:0-20598 GCA_024679115.1 Phytophthora pistaciae | reverse complement strand
TGCACGTTGAAGTGCTCTCGTCGGCTCGTGGAGGGGGCTCGTTGGCTCGCGGGCGACGCTCGACGGCACGCCTGTCACAACGAGACGAGAGCTATCGCGTGCGAACACCGGGGGCCGCAGGACAGCTTGAACCAGATGCGGATAAGCTCGTCGAGCCGCTGGCCGAGCCCGCTGGCGGCAAGACGGCTGTGAGATCACACTTGTCATATGGGTGCGGGCCCATCGGCTCGCAGTATTTGTGGCGCTACCCCTTGGCCATGGTGGCGGTAGCGGATCCCCGCCACAAGGCGGGCGAGTCTTAGTGCGCCGGCCGCCTCGTGCGTGCGTGCATGCCGATCCAGTCTCTTCCGCTGGCCTGCGCTAGTCGTGTTGTCGCGGTAATGGCGGTGACAGGCCGCATGCAATGCTGGCGGGGAAAGCCTGGTGATGCAATGCCGCCAAGATACTCATATCCGCGGGCTCAGCCTAGAGCCCCCACCTTGAGCCGCACATGCTCCGTCCCCACCAACAGCGGGAGGTTTCACTTTAAGGCCTACAAACAGCGTAGCCATCATCGCAGGCGAATTCACACACGCCACTGCCTACAGGTGCAATGCAATGGGCCGTGCCAGCGCAGCCAAAAGCTCCGAAGATGGCCCGCTGAAACTCCTCGCGATCCCTGAGTCGTGAGGAGCCAGTTGGGGCCCGTCTCTGCCCAGTGCCTTTTTTCGGTTATGGATTATGGGGTAATTTATCGGTAATTTATCGCCTCGAGCGCACGCCAGGGAAACGGCCGGGGCAACCCCCAGAGAAAACACCCCGCCAGCGAAGCGCGCTCTCTCAGAGCCCTCATTTCTGGTTTTGTGTTCACTCGGCAGCAGACCAAAGCGCGCCCCTCTCGACTCGACACCCCCTCGAGTTGACCGACTGAGCGGCGCCTTACCCCCCTCTCGTGTCGGACGGACCAAGACAGAAGACACTCCCAAGGACTACACAGCGAGCGAGCGACTGTTTAGCAGCGGGCACTCACCATCATGGGGCTCACCGGCGCGGGCATCATCGCCTCCGTCGTGGGCATCCTGGGCGGCGTGTCGCTCTCGTGCGGCGGCTGGTCGTCGCTGTCCCTCGGCGCGCGCTCCCTCTTCGTCACGACGCAGTTCCTCTCGGCCTTCGCCATGTACGTGCCTCGCAGTGACCATCACTCCCGCCCTTCCTATTCTGTGAAGGGCGCTCTATTGAGGTGTCGTTACGCCCTGTTCTATTTTTAGGACCAAAACTGACTTGACTTGTGTACTATGATGTTATATCAACAACAGGGGATTCGTCGTTGCCTTCACGGCCATCTCTTCCATGACGGACACTAACGAGTGGATCGCTGTCGCGGCCGGCGGTGGCGCGGGCTTCGTGATCGCGCTCATCGTGGGCTTCATGACGATCTTCGGACCGTACATTCTCATCCTTGTCACGGGCGGCATCATCGCGTGCTACCTGCTGCTCATCGACGCCTACGACGGCGTGAACCTCTTCCCGGCCGACAACCAGCTGGCGCGCCAGGAGTTCGTGATCGCCTTCATGATCATCTTCGAGCTCGTGTGCTGCTCGTCCTCCAAGACGTCGGAGCTGGAGAACCACCGCTTCAAGTATATCATCTTCTCGGCCATCACGGGCGGCTGGATGGCGTCGGACGGTGTTTCTCGTCTCATTGACTCGACCGCCGTGCTCTCGGACGTGGGCTACACCTCGATCCAGGACGGCGGAGCGGCCGCGCTCAAGGGCATCGACGGCAGCGCGCAGACGCTCATGTTCCTGATCTGGGGCGCCGTCTTCGTTGTCGGCGGCCTGAACCAGCTCTCCATGCGCTGGGGGCTCATGTGCTACAACCGCGTGGGCGCCCACGCTCAGCTTGGCCCTGTGGAGGAGCAAATGCCGGAGCTGCCCACGGGCGCCACTCTGCCCGCGCAGACCATGAACGAGCGCGTCCGCCTTGTGTGCGAGAACTGTTTCGCCACGGTGCCCAGCGGTACGGCCTTCTGTACCGAGTGTGGCGAGGCCATGCCCTCGGACGAGGCCGACCCGAACGTCAGCATCTCGCAGGCGCAGATGCCGTCGGTCACGATGAACAACAAGTCGCAGGTCCCCGACCGCTGGCAGCAGGTGCCGCACCGCACGTACATGAGCACGACCTCTTTCGTTGACCCCAAGCACGCCAAGGAGGGCGGCGTGAGCATGAAGGACAACGGCCGCAGCATCCGCTTCATGGACTCTGGCGTGCAGGGACCGGACGGCAAGATGAGCCAGTACAACGACTCCATCGCCGGCGTGCGCAACTACTACGAGCCGTCGTTCCGCTCGTTCGCCATGTCGACCTACTCGATCGCCAACCGCGCGGCTGAGCCCGTGGACACGCCCAACATTCGCAAGTACAAGATGTCGGGCAGTGGCATGTTCCACGTCTTCTACTTCGGCACGGCTGCTACGGGCGTCTTCTGGTTGTACTACTTGACTACGATGTACCCTCAGGAGTACTTCTGTGACCACGCCCGTCCCACGCTGCCCTGCAGTGAGCTGCCCAGCAGTGAGACTTCGGGCTGCTACAGTTCGACGGTCAACTTCGACTCCGACTCTGGCGAGGGTTACTGCATCCAGGACGTGCCGTTCATGTCGTGGCTCATGTACGCGATGATGATCTTCAGCGAGTTCCTCAACTACTTCCTGGGTCTGCTGTTCAACTTTAGTATGTGGCGCCCCATCCGTCGTGGCGCTCGCTACATGAACGACTTCAAGCCTCCTATCCCGAAGGAGCAGTGGCCGACGGTCGACATCTTCCTGTGTCACTACATGGAACCTGTGACGGACTCCATGGCTACGCTGAAGAACTGTCTCGCGATGCAGTACCCTCCGGAGCTGCTGCACATTTTCATCCTTGATGATGGTTACGCCAAGTCCGTGTGGGACGCCAACAACCACTTCAAGGTGACGGTGAACACGAAGGTGATTGAGATCTGTGGCGACCTGCGTGGCGATGTCGCCCGCATCATGCACGAGCGTGTGGTCGGCCCTGTGCAGGACGACCAGTCCCTGAAGACGTGGCGTCGCCAGCACAGCTCTGTGCGCGAACTCCGCAAGGAGGGCAGCAAGGGCGTGCAGCGTCGTGACTGTGCCGTCGGCTCGCTGTCGGACGACTACGACTACCGTGACCGCGGTATCCCGCGTGTGACCTTCATTGGTCGCATGAAGCCCGAGACGCACCACTCCAAGGCCGGTAACATCAACAACGCCCTCTTCAACGAAGGTGCCGACGGCAAGTACCTGCTGATTCTAGATAACGATATGAAGCCGCACCCGAAGTTCCTGCTCGCCGTGCTGCCGTTCTTCTTCTCGGAGGGCGAGGCCGTGGACGGCGGAGGCCGCCAGTACAGTGACGACATTTCCTGGAACCAGGTGTCGTACGTGCAGACGCCGCAGTACTTCGAGGACACGCCGCAGCTGACGATCATGGGTGACCCCTGTGGACACAAGAACACCATTTTCTTCGACGCTGTGCAGTGTGGTCGTGACGGTTTCGACTCGGCAGCTTTCGCCGGTACGAACGCCGTTTTCCGTCGCCAGGCCTTCGACTCGATTGGTGGCATTCAGTACGGTACCCAGACGGAAGATGCCTACACGGGTAACGTGTTGCACACTTCCGGCTGGGACTCGGTGTACTTCCGCAAGGATTTCGAGGGCGATGCCAAGGACCGCATCCGTCTGTGTGAAGGTGCCGTGCCCGAAACGGTCGCTGCCGCCATGGGTCAGAAGAAGCGTTGGGCCAAGGGTGCCGTGCAGATTCTGCTCATGAAGAATGAAAGCGAGGTGGACCCGGACTGGCGTCCGCCGCGTGTGCCTGCTCCGGACCCGAAGCCGTCGCTCGCGTTCCCGCGTAAGATGTTCTTCTACGACTCGGTGCTGTACCCGTTCGGTTCGATCCCCGCCCTGTGTTACGTGGCTATCGCTATCTACTACCTGTGCACGGGTGACGCTCCCATCTACGCTCGCGGTACCAAGTTCCTGTACTCTTTCTTGCCCGTGACGTTCTGCCGTTGGGTGCTCAACTTGCTGGCCAACCGCGCCGTCGACAACAACGATGTGTGGCGTGCTCAGCAGACGTGGTTCTCCTTCTCGTTCATCACGATGATGGCTATCGTGGAGGCTATCCAGGCGCGTGTGACGGGCAAGGACAAGTCGTGGGCCAACACGGGTGCCGGTCAGAAGACGTCGTGGACGGAAATCCCCAACGTGCTGTTCTTCTTCACGCTGCTCTTCAGTCAGTTGGTGGCGCTGATCCGGTTCTTCGAGTACGAGAACGCCACGAACCCGTGGAACTACGTGTCTGCCATGTTCTTCGGCTTCTTCGTCATGAGCCAGTTCTACCCCATGGTCAAGATGAGTATCACGGAGTACTGTGGCTGGGACCACACGGCTGCCACGTTCACGGCCAACGTGTTCGGCTCGCTGCTGGTGGTGTACATCGTGGTGTTCGTGCAGCTGTGGCAGGTCTACTACGAGGGCAACCTCCAGGTGGCCCAGGGCACAGCAGGTTCCACTTCGTCTTAGGCGAGTATCGGACTGTCATGAAGACCCAGGTGGCCAGTCGCGGCGAAGGACACGGGAAGGCTGGACATGCAGAGTGCAGCACAAGCGATAGTGTAGCTTATGTAGCGAATCAGCGGTGCGCTCATACGCATGCGCCCTCTTCGTTCCTTCCAAGTGACTGGACATTTTCATCATACGTAAAATTGCTTTTTGCCTGAATCTGTTGAATCTGTTCAAAGTGGTTTGCCATGGGTTTGCTCTGATAGCTAACTTTTAGTGTGATGTGCAAGTGTCTTTGTGTAGATTTGCGATCTTTCGCTGGAAACGGATGCAGACTGCCGACGCTTTGAGGCTGTTGGTGCTTGTGGCCTTGTCGATATGTGAAGTTCATGCTGGAGACGCTGCAAGTGCGTGGACAACCGGCCGTCGAGTGGAGCGCGTGTGCACTTTTGAAGGCTACTACTCGGTCCCTGGAGCTACCACGACGCGACCATGTCCAGGCACGATGCCCTGTCCGCCTGGTTCCTACTGCACGTACGTTCGCTACGGAACATGTTTTCATTAGACAGCACTAACCTCCTCGTGGTCTGTTGATGGATGCAGCGGTGGAGAACGTCGGCCATGTCCCGCCGGCGTCTATGGCGCTGAGGAAGGATTGCGCACCAAGCAGTGTTCAGCTCCGTGCCCTGAGGGCTTCTACTGCCCCGAAGGAACCGCCAGCCCCATTGAGTGCGGATCAGCAGACAAGTACTGTCCGCTTGGATCGACGCAGCCGATAGCAGTGCCTGAAGGTTTCTTCGCGATAGGAGGCGAGCCGACAGATCGACGTCGAAGCAGCATCAGCCCCTGCAATCCAGGCTCGTTTTGCGTAGGAGGAACATCGCGTAGGTGTTCTGCCGGCACATACGGGTCTGAATCACGACTTTCAACACCGCAGTGCTCCGGACGCTGCCCCGTGGGCCACTACTGCCCCAAGGCGAGCATCAAGCCCATTCCGTGCCCCGCAGGCACCTTCGGTGCTACCGAAGGCCTCACGGACGCGAGCTGCTCCGGCGTTTGTCCGGTCGGATACGCTTGTCCTGAAGGCACGGGATCAGCTACAACCTGGCCATGCGACCACAGCACATTCTGCCCGGAAGGAAGCGCCGAGCCACGAGCACCGCGCCCAGGAGCTCACGTCGTTGAATTCGCGGCGACAGAGGAAGCTGCTTGCCCACTTGGGTCGTTCTGCAGCCCGGACGAAGCGCCAGGAAGCTCCAGACTTTGTCCTGAGGGAACTTATGGTAATTCGACGCGTCTTACAAGTGCCGCGTGCTCAGGACTCTGCTTAGCCGGATACTACTGCCCGCGAGGCTGCACGAGCGCGACGCAGCTTCCGTGCGGCAGCGCAGATGTCTTCTGCCCACGCGGCTCAGCACTTCCGACTCGAGTGTCTCCAGGATATTACACTGTCGGGGGTCTCGTGATGGCGAAAGGCTCACTAACGGTGGACGCATTGGCAGCAGAGAGCGAGACGGACCGAATGACTCGAGTGGCTCAGCGTCGCTGTGAGCCAGGTCACTACTGCGTGGACGGAGAGCGCTACGCGTGCCCTGGAGGTACATTTGGGGACAAGGCGGGTCTCACCACGCCTGAGTGCTCGGGGCCATGCGCAGCAGGATATTATTGCCCAGAAGGAAGCATCGTCGCCCAAGCTGTGGCTTGCGCTACCAGTGCCGCCTTCTGCCCACAAGGGTCCGCTTTACCAACTCAAACGGATCGAGGATACTGCGCCATCTCTTTGGACAATTCTGCTGGGGCGAGAAGGTATGATCAGCGCAAGGCGAAACCTGGAGAGTTCGCGTGGAGAGGAACGTGCTATCCCTGTCCGGCGGGGACATACGGCGTGGAAGAGATGGAGACAAGACCGACATGCTCGGGTCCCTGCGCTCCTGGATACTACTGCCCGCCAGGCAGCACGACCCCAACGCAACGCGAGTGTGGCTCTGCATCCGTCTTCTGCCCTGAGGCGTCGGGAAACCGTTGGGATGTTTTCCGAGGCTACTACACGTCGCTGCAAGTTCGCTCCATCACTCCGAATACGACGCAAGCGCCTGGCTGCGAGCCTGGTCAATATCGGGACTATTCCACCACGGCCAACGCTTTCATGGACGCCGTCACCGGCCGCAGTCCGATCAGTGTCGACTACGGCGACTATTCCTTCCCAGTGGCCCAATGCGTGCCATGCCCAGTCAACACGTTCAAACCAGGAACTGGAGACGACTTGGAGCTCTGCCAGCCATGTCCAGAGTTCACGACCGTCAGCACAAGTGACCGACGATCGTGCACTTGCTTCCGTCTAGCTGGGGGAGAAAGCTTCGACGCGTCAGTCTTTGCCCTGTACTTCGATAAAGCCACGTTGTCCTGTGATCTCGTGCCCAAGGCGCTGGTCGTGTCCATCGGCGATGGCGCTGCCAGCAACGACTCCGTGTACACGCGATCGGAGCAGTTTCCGTGTGAACGAGGCTACTTTTGCGTCGATGGAGTGCGTTCCCCCTGTCCGGCAGGTTACTATGGTGATGGAGGCCTCGAGACACGACCGACGTGCGCTGGGGTCTGTTCTCCAGGGTTCTACTGCCCCCTCGCCAGCCAAAACAGCACGGCTCGCGTCTGCGGAGACGCTAACGTCTTCTGTCCAAGCGGTAGCGCTGTCCCCACCCCCGTTTGGTCAGGCTACTACTCCGTTCGCCTTCTCCCCTTCGGAGCTGATAGCGTCTTGGTATCTGACGTTGGCTTTGAAGGCTACAGCGTTGATTCGACAGGAGAACAGGCGCCGAAGAACGAGGATATCCGTGACGGCCAGCGGATCTGCGAGCCTGGAACGTACTGCGTCGATGGCAAGAAGTACCTGTGTCCTGCGGGCCGGTACGGCATCACAACCGGTGAGACGTCACCGCTCTGCACAGGCTTGTGCACGCGAGGATATTACTGTCCCAAAGGCAGCACGTCTCCAACGCAACGTGAGTGCGGCGCAGACGGATTGATCTGTCGAACTGGGTCGCCCGAGCCGCAGCCCATCCAGGTAGGCTACTACTCCATCGGCGTCACCAACACCACCCGATTCTTCCAGATACCGTGCGAGCCTGGGTACTTCTGCATCGATGGCATCAAGTACCAGTGTCCCGCAGGCACGTACGGCGCTACAAGTGGCCTCAGCACAGCCGCGTGCTCTGGGCTGTGCGCTCCAGGACACTATTGCCCGTCGTACCCGAATCCACCGAGTATCTCGCGCTCGCAGAACGAGTGCGGCAACAGCTCTGTCTATTGTCCGGAAGGCACAGGAAACGAGCCGAAGTTCGTGAAGAGCGGATACTACAGCGTCCTGACCACTGGAATGGCCGATGACGGCCGCAATGCCACTCAAAACGACGTGAAGATCTGTCCAAAGGGCTTCTACTGCCGCCAGGGAATCCGCATTCGCTGTCCTGAAGGAACCTACGGTGACGTCGAAGGCCTCAGCGCTGCGTCCTGCAGTGGCTGGTGTCCTGCGGGCTACTTCTGTCCGTTCGCCACGGCTGACTACCGCTTGAATCCCTGTCTTCCAGGTACGTACGCCACGAAAGGAGCTGCAGTCTGCATGCCGTGTCCAGCCAGCTCGCAGAGTCGGGCCTCAGTGCTCAACACGTTCCAGCTACTGCCACCAGAACAGGCCGAGAAGCCGCCATGCACCACACGCCGTGAGTGCTGCTTCTACGGCTGAGTCATGCAAAAAAGCAGTGACATCAAATCGATCGACTTTAACTCGTACTTACATCGAAGTACTCTTCTCCAGGCTGTTGAATCAGTTTGCATGCATGCTTGAATCATTCCTCCAGCACAACAACCAAAGCGTTGGCTCTGCGCAGGTTCTTGGGAGTTTACACTTTTGATGCTCAGCACAGTTCAACAGTATCCCCCACTTTTCCCATTGTACCGCCACATTCTTGAAAGTCAGCACGAATCTTGCCGGCCTTGCCAAACGGCTTCTCTATAATCCCGAAGTCCGCATTTCCATCACTGTGATCGCACCGTACGCGGCACCCCACAGCTTCTTTCGCTTCTTGCTCCGAAGTGAACATGCCAGTGACAATAGCAAAAGGATTTCTTCCATCAGCTGTCGTCTCGCCCTTCAGCCGCTCAATACGTCCACTCCGTGTAGAAATGGCTGAGCTGGCACTCGCGACTTCTTTCTCTCTAGCAGGTGCATCCGCAATAGACAACTTGATTGTCTCTACTCTCACAGTTTCAACATCCGCCTCTTTCACTGCCGCTGCAGGTAGCGGCGTGAAAGCCTCAGGGTAAAGCAGACGCTTGTTCTGCAGAAATGGTCGCGCATTATCCTTGGTGGCGGCTTTGGGCTTGGTATTGGATGTAGCCATCTTTGCTGGTGCTGCTTTTCCTTTCAACTTGGGAGGCTTCAGCGTCGTCAGCTTAAGAAAGCGCAGCACAAACCGCTCCCCTGGCACAGGCGGCGATCGATGCAGCGCACTTGCTTCTAACGCTATGCGGAACTTGCCAGCCTTACCGAAGGGCCCTAGAATCGAACCCAGCACTCGCGCCTGCTCGAACAGTACAACCGTGTCCTGATACACGCTCCACTTCACATCCTTCGAAAACATATCACGGCCGATGACTTCCCTTGTATCACCGTTGTTGCCACCTCTTGGAGCCACCAGCTTGTCCACGAAACCCTCTCGACTTTTGACTCGGCCGATCTGCAGCTGGGCCAGATCCACCACAGACCGGTGCACAGCTGCCAGCGCGCTTAACTCTTCAGCATTCGAGCCAACAACGCTCCTCACAGCGCCGTAAAACGCCAAGCGACACGGGAATCGCTTCGCATCCAGATCCAGTCGCGAGCACACCACTAGAGAGCTAGGAGGGCAGAAGACAGCGTGTTCAAACTGGAGCAGCGCAAACACTGACCCCTCACTCCTGCTGCTCTCACCTCCGTCATCACCTCGACTAAAGTCGAGCTCTGCCACGTACTCGTACAACACCGATGGGTCAAACTCCGCTCTTTCCTCCTCTCTCACCTCTCTGGAGTCCCCCAATCTCGAGAAGAACGTGGTTGTTGCAATCACGGTAGTGTGCCCCACCGTAGCATGACACTTGCCTCCGCTCTTACACGCTGCACCTTGGAAGAACGGCACGCGCGTGACTGGAATCACCACCTGCGTCACTGGAGCTAAGCTGCCAGGGGGCGACACTGCCAGCGCTCTCTCCACGAGAGTCGGGTCGAGTCCGTTCACCCGAACTCCGACTCGATCCCCCTGTCCACAGCTGTCCACCTCCTGCTTGAACACCTGCAGCGTCTTGACCTTGGCCCTTACTCCAATTGGCAGCAGTTCCAGCTCGTCACCCTTCGTTAAAGCTCCCGACAACACGGTGCCAGTCAACACAGTGCCGTTTCCAGGCACGGCGAAGCAGTGGTCCACTGCAAGGCGGAAATCTCCGGTTGTGTCTCGATCTGGAGGCTGCAAATTGGTCCTCAGCACCTCCAGAAGCTCCTGAATCCCGTGAGGCTCTTGATCGGCCCCTGCAGCCACAGGAACCACCGGAACAGCTTCAGCTTCGACTTGCAGGTATGTAGCCAAAAACGCCCGTATCTCGGCCGTCACTGCATTGATTGTAGCCGTTTTTTCAGCGTCGATGCTGGACAGCACGTCCGTCTTGGTGAGTGCCACCACCACGCGCTTCTTCGCCGCCAACGCCGCTAGCAACAGACTCTCAATGGTCTGCGGCTGCAGCCCCTTGCGGCAGTCCACCACAAGCAGCACGTCGTCAATGATGGCTACACCTCCCAAGATTGTCCGAAATAAGGACGCGTGCCCCGGGCAGTCCACCAGCGTGACCTGGAGAGATGGCTGCGTATCCATCAGGACGAAGCTGGAGAAGCCCAAGTCCAGCGTGATGCCGCGCTGCTGGCTCTGCGGGTGCTTGTCCAGCGCCGCTGTGGACAGCTGCGTGCTTAGCGCGCGCACGAGGCTCGTCTTGCCGCTGTCCACGTGCCCCAGCACGCCCACGTTCACGTTGAGCAGCATGGCTACGCCTACAGCTAAGGATCCTGGCGTCCTTGACAAGGAGTGCTGAGAGACTGGTACACCGTACCATAAGAGTGATGGTCGGCAGTTGTTGAAGTTTTGTGTAGCCATTTGCAGCAATGCGCGGCGAGCAGGCGGTTGGGAGCCGCGTGCAGGTGTACTGGGAGGGCGAGGACGAGTGGTTCGAGGGCGTCGTGGACGCCTTCTCGCCTGAGAGAGGCTACTACGTCAAGTACGACGACGGCGAGGAGCAGTGGGAGCTGGACGCCGGCGAACACGCCATCAGGTTCCTGTCCGACTCTGAAGACGCTCAAGCTGGCGAGGCACAAGAGGATCAAACAGGCAGCAAAAACGACGACGACGCTCCTGATACTGCAGACGACTACGAAGACGGCGAAGAAGATTACGAAGACGACGACCACGACGATGTCGAGCAGACTGAGGAGAACGAGGAGGAGAAGGAAGATGTAGTCATGAGTCCGACCCCCGAGCAAGAAGACCCGCCGGTGCAGTCGACGAAGCAGCAGAGACCCATCAAACCCGCTCGAGCGTTCATGCGCTCTTCCGCCGCCTTCTTCCATGACGAGGACACGCTGCGTGAGATGCGGCAGGAGCTCCGCCAGGAGAAGAAGACGCTCGCGCACCAACTGCAGACGCTGACGATGCAACTCGCCGAGAAGGAGCAGGTGTCGGCTGCAATCAAGAGCGAGTTGCAGCAGCTGAAGACGAGTGCGGCGCTGGCGAACGTCATGCGCCAAGTGCCGCGTTCAGCGACGCTCAGTGGGAGCTCGAGCGGTACGATCAAGAGTCTTCCGAAGCCCAAGACGGCAGCGCAGTGGGGCGAGCGCGTACTCGACCAGAAGCTGGAGAACCAAAGCTTAGCTGAGGATCTGCTCGTGCTGAAGATGGCGGTCCAAGACAAGCAGCTCTTGCTCCAGCGCAAGCAGAAACGAAGAGACGAGATGAGTGCGAAGCTGGCTCGCGTGCCTCGCCGCCATCTCCTCACGCTGGTGGACGTTCAGGTCGAGATCGCGCGGCTGTTAGAGGAGAAGCGCGCGCTGGAGTCTCAGTCCCCGCGCTCTTCTTCACGTGTTGAGAAGGAGCTAGTGACGAGCAGCAGGACTGGTGCTAATGCAGCTTCAGCTACGAAGACGGCGCTCCAGAGCGAGTTGACGAGTCTAGAGATCACTGCTGAGCGCTACAAGGAGGAACTCCGTCAGTGGGAGCTTAGAATCGACTGCGAGAAGGCCCGACTGGCGCCGTTGGAGAACCGACTGGCCGCTTTGCAGCAGGAGTTGAAGCGGTACGAGGATTCGCAGGTGTTGCTGCGCAGCGTCTTCTTGCGGTTGGGTCCGGACTCGAGGGATGGCTGCGTGGCGTTGGATGCGGCTTTGACTGCGTTCCAGACGCTCGCTCCGCTGGATCAACCGCCTATCGCTCATGAGGATATGACAGCGCGGTTGCAGGACAGCGAGATTCTCTCAACCGACGGCACGAACGAGCAGCGGGTTTCCTTCACACAATTCACGCAAGCATTTGAATGCTTGTTCAAGTCGTGAGGGCTGTGTCAGGATTCCATTAATGACCACCAGTATAGGGAAAAGCAAGGCGTTAATTCAGCCTTCAAGCAAGACTTATCAAAACCCGACTCGGGCGTATGCCAGAATGCGTACAAGTCGATGGGAATCCGAGCAGGAACTGGTGGCTGGGTAGGCAGACGCGCTCGCGGGGCCAAGCCCAGCAGCAGACGCGAATCCAGCGTCACGGTTGTGCGAGGCTCTTCGATGGGGATGGGGTCCTGATCAGGAAGGTGTCGCCCCCGATGCAGCTTGTACGTCGCGCTTTCGAGGTCGTCTTCAATTGCCACACAAATGATGAAGTTGACCCCGGGGATTGCGGCCCATTGGTCTGCCTTCCAATCCAGTTGGCCGTGGCCCCAGCCACGAGAGTACCCGATTTCAAGTTTAAGAGTATCCCAGTCTCGCCATTGGTTCCCCGGCGGTAGGGTACCTCCGGTTTGGGTGGTCGGGCCGTTGCTGAAATCAACTTCATGACAAGGAAGATGACGCGGTGTGCTGCCCCCGACACTCGGATGGAGGTACGCGTCAAGGGAAATATTCTGCGTCACGCATGCTACGAACGCGCCGATAAATCCCCACGCTGGCGCGACGGCAGCTCCACGAGGACGATTCTCCCGTCGATCCTCTCCATTTTGCCACACTTGGTCTCCGTCGCCTCGCTCTCCATGAACGCCTTCCAGTCTTTCTCATCGGCGTCACAGACTTCGTAGACTTCGCCTCGCGGGGTTTGCTTCACTTGATTCCAATCGAGCGAACGCTGTCTGCGACGAGACCTGAATTAATACGCTTTGGTGTTTGATTGACTGCCATCTTGCCATTAACTTACGCGGTGTTGTTAGTTGTCAAGCGACTGCAGCCTCAGACCATTGAGAGGCCGTTGCTTGCAGTGCTGGCGGCGAAGAAGCGCGTAGTGGGGGCGATTACCAAGACGGACCTGCTGTTCATCGTCGTAGCTAGTGACAGTCAACCAACATATCGACTAGCTCGAGTGGAGCAAACCCCGCGAGGCGAGGTCTACGAGGTCTGTGACGCCGATGAGGAAGACTGGAAGGCGTTCATGGAGAGCGAGGCGCCGGAGACCAAGTGTGGCAAAAAGGAGAGGATCGACGGGAGAATTGTGATCGTGGAGCTGCCGTCCGAGGAGCACGCAGCCGTCGTTGGCTCATTCTCGCGATCCATGACGCTCATCCCAGTGATCGACACGTACATGCGCCCCCGTTCCGCAGTGCGCACGCCACGAACTCATCGGCACCTGGAAGCGGATCTAAGCTTCGCCCCGACCCCCCAATCGGAGGCTGTTCTACCGCTCGGCTTGCGCTGGCGAGAATGGCACACTCTCAGGATTGAAATCGGGTACATTCGTGGTTGGGGCCTTCGCCCTGGTCAACTGGATTGGAAGGCAGACCAGTGGGCCGCAATCCCCGGGGTCAACTACATTCTCTGTGTGGCGGTTGAGGCCAATCTCGGAGGCTGCATCGCGACCGACGCCTGCCTCTCGAGGTCCCAACACGCGCTGAAGCTCATCACACAGTCGTAACTCAATTCGCGACTCCTATTAGAACTGGCCCTACGTGCGCGACTGCCTCAACAGCCCCCAGTTCCTGCTAGTGTTTCCTTCGACTTGTACGAGACCCTGGAGTTCGCCCGGGCGCGGTTTTGACATGCGTTCGAGGGCATCTCAGAACGACTGAGTAGTGGGGTTGTTCGCCAGGAACGTCATTAGAGATTTAATCGAGCCCAGGACGCCCATAGGCGTCCATAGGTGGTCAACCTTACTTCGCTCTTGTCTTCGAAAGAACAAAAGTAAACCGGACGCGAGTAGAATACTAAACGGTTGAAAGATTGGCTGTATATTGAGAGATAAGTGCAGTACATGTACATGAAGCAGTCGGCAAGGAATCGTATTTTGTCTTTTTTTGGTCGTGTCGAGTCGACACTGTCGACGAGCTGGTGTGTTGGGATATCAGCGAGTTGAATAAGGCTTTGACGTCATACTATGCTCAGCACAGTCAGACGATGTCGGCAACTTCGGATCGTCATTCTCCCAGACGTCAGCACCTCGCCACCACGATGAAACACGCAACATGCATACAGAGTGCAACGAATAACCGAGTACTGTAAGCCTTAACAGCAGCGCTGAGAAAGAAAGGAAAATTGGAAATGAGGCTGTAGCTCCACGAACCGCAAAGCCTGCAGCCCACACCGTAGTTCTCCGAGCGGTGAAGGCCAACGATGCTTCAGTATCATTTCTCCCTGATGCTGCAGCTCTTGTCATTCGTCATTTTAAAAAGAAAATAAAAGCGATTGCGTCCCTAATAATCATTCGGTGGGGGATAATCTCGACCCGAATAATCATGTCCATGCTCTGACCGCACGGAACCTTCCGCTAGTTGAAGGGCGTGGGAATGATTAGTCGGACGCTGGGTTACGCACTGGTGTCGGTGGTGGTGGTGATGGTACAGTTTGTTTGTTAAAAAGCTCTACGCTTGTAATTTTTATTAGGATTGAAGGTTCAAATATTCTCCAACATTTTTTTCGAAAGTAAGAGATTTACATGAACTACGTAGTATTAATACATACTGTTGTAGTGCAGTTTTGGAGAAGTTGCCCACCGATATCCGTATGCCGCCGTGAAGCATAAAAGGTCTCGCGTTGGTGTGCAAATGGGAAGAAAATGCACGAGAGCAGTCGAATCTCTAGGCATTACAGGCACTGATAAACGAACTACCGTAGAGTAGTGCAGAAAGATGCAGCTTTCGTAACAATTACTATAATATGGCATGCATTATTCATCTTTGTAGATGAAGTTAGTCAAAGTTGCATGATCGAAATAACGCAGATGAAGTTTGTCAAACTTGCATGATCGATCTTACCAAGCGGAACGTTCCCTGCGGTCAAGGCATGGCCATGATTATTCGTGTCAAGATTATACCCCAACGAGTGATTACTATGGACGCAATCGCTTGCTTCAACTACAAGAGCGTCAATACCGGTATCCAGGGCGAGATGATACTGAAACATCGTTGGTCTTCACTGTTCGGGAGCATGACGGTGTGGGCTGCAGGTTTTTGCGGTTCGTGGAGCTACAGCCTCATTTTCAATTTTCCATTCTTCCTCTCCGCTGGTGTCAAGGCTTACAGTACTCGGTCTGTATGTACCGTAGGTTGGTTGTGTATTTTATCGTGGTGGCGTGTGTTGCTGAAGTCTGGGAGAATGACGATCCGAAAGTTGCCGACATCGTCTGACTGTGCTGAGCATAGTATGACGTCAAACCCTTTTATTCAACTCGCTGATATCCCAAGCCAACAGCCCATTGCCACCACAAAGTACTTCATGTTCTATTCTAGATCACAATCTCCCCCAAAATACAGCAAACTTTCAACTGCTTACTACTATTCGTCTCTATTCGCGTCCCCTCAACTCAACTCGACTCACCAAAGCAATGGAAGACGAACAGGTCGATGACTCCGAAAGCGAAGAAGAAGAAGAGGAGGAACCTGAAGCTGTGGATGTGGAGGCCACCCCGGCGGTAGTACCAACCACAATAGGCCAGCCGCTGGTGTTGAACCGCAAGTACGTGGACCCGCCCCCGTTCCTGGACGTCTTGTCCTTCCACTCCAGTCGGCTGCTGCCAGTCGCTCGCAAGGACATCGAGGCCCACGAACGCCAACTGAAGAAGAAACACGGACTAGAGTCAAACGCTAGCTCCACCAAGACCTTCCTAAGCGCAGAAGAGGACACCTCTCGACTCGATGCGCTGCTGTCGTCCGTTCACTTACTGCTGGAGCCAGTCCAGTTGCCGGATTTAAGTCACACCGGCGTGTTCGACCCTGCCACGTCGCTGCTTCGACCCGTGACACCTGCAGCGGTAGCAACGTCCAAGCCGGAGGGAGAACCGCCTACCAAGATGAAGCTCAGCAAAGTGGACAAGAGCGACGAGGTGAAACTCTTCTACCCCACGGGCGCCAAGAACTCCAACATGCGTGACTTCATCAAGGAGACTATCCAGAAACATTTCTCCACGGCGGATCTCGAGCCACCCCAACGCACTGATCAGACTCTCAACGCGTCTGCATCGGCTCCAATCCTCCTCTCGCCCGTGAAGGCGCCAGGTCTGAATGGCCAGCACCGTTCCTCCACGTCTCCGTCCAAAGCTCGAGCGTTTGGGAAAGCCAGGAAGAAATCCAAGCTCAACGCCATCAAGTCACCGGTCAAAGCCGCTCTCACAACGGGGGCACTACTGGACCCGCAACTCACCAGACAAGCGAGAGAAGTCGTCGCTGCGGTCCGCGCGAATTCCTCGAAGATCAACGACCTTATTGCCAAATAAATGCTCGTATTCTAGTCTAGAGGCTACGTATGATATACTAAGTACTACGCTAGTTCCTCATCTTGGGGCGTACAGATCTCGGAGACGACGCCATGAGCTTGCGGATTGTCGCGTCCAAGTCGGTGCACACTGTCCGCAGCACCTCGTTCGTCTCTTTGGCCTGGTCGATGCGGAAGAATCCCATCTCCATGAGCTCTCGCACTGCTGGCCGGTTGCGTGGATCGCGCTGGAGACAGACACGAACAAACGCCTTCAGGTTCTTCGACGCCGTTTCTGGGAGTGACGGGAGTCTAGACGCTCCCAGGGCTTCGGGGGACTCGGTTCCTCGCTTCTTCATAGGAGACTGGGTGGCTCTGCTGGACTGGAAACGAGCGTGACGCAGCGAAGGATTTCTATCCGTCGGCTTCTCCAATGAGTACTCGGCTGAGTATTTCACGAGCCCATTCGCCATTTGGAGTGTCAACATGCCGACGCACCAGACGTCCGCCTTCTCGCCCCAAAGGCGGAAATCCCGAAGAACTTCAGGGGGCTGCATTGGCAACACAAGTGCGTCGTTAGATACACACTTCAGTAGGGATTACTATGCGGACGTACCAAGTTTCTACGAGCGAAATCGTCGTCGGCAGCGTTCTTCACTGCAAGAAGAGGAAGCAAACAGCGTCGAATGCCAAAGTCGGTCAGTTTGAGAAGCCCGTAGCTGTCGATATGCACGGCCTGCATGTTCAGATTCCTACAGGCAACTCGTGAGTAGTTTGCATCCACAACATTGCTACATTTTCTAGGCTTGAGCTTACCCGTGATGCACGCCGTGGTCGTGGAGGAAGGACACGGCCTGAAGAATCTGCAACAGGTAGCGGCGGATCGTCGGCTCCTTCATTGGTCCAAATGACTCGAGAATCGTCCGCAACGAGCAGATCTGATGCTGTTCTTGGACCAAATACAGCGAGTTTCCGTTCTGCAGCGTCGTCTGAAATCCCGCGAGGTTCGGGTGAGTGAGCAGCCGCAACTCGTTCACTCGGTGGCGCAACTGGGCCACGAGCTCTGCAGCGCCGCCATACTGCGGGTTCTTTTCCGTTTCAATGGTCAACCTTGTCAGGTCGAGTTGCTTGAGAACAACAGCGTGAGACGCACGTTCTTCAGGTTCTTCAGGCCCGAGAGGTGCTGGATACAGTTTCCCCTCGTGGATAGTGAATGTAGCAACGGTGGCCATCTGCTTCGTCACTTCGATCCGAGGCGCGTGCTGGTTGACGGGGAAGAAGAGGTAGTCGAGGAACAGTTGGTAGTCGAAGTTCTGCTCGCTGTCTTCGCCTCGGAAGAAGAAGGCGCAGAACTGCGAGACCTCGTTCGCCGACCACTCGTGGATTCGGAAGAGCGTGAGCTCCGCCACCACGTTGAGCACCGCATCGCACGACACAAACCCAGAAGCGTTCTGCTTGACAAATAGGAAATACCCACTAGTAAGCGGTGGAACTCTACTCGGAACGGAGGGAAGGTTTTTCGTACCTCGTCGTATCGCTGGAAGCACGCGCTTAGCCAGGAGCGCGCTGACTGACCGGACACGTCCTGGTTCCCACTGAAGTGCCGCCCTAAGGCGACCAAAATTCCCTCACGCACACGGCTCGCGCTAGAGATCGAGACGCAGTGAGAAGCCACGCTGCCCATAAGCACGAGTCGGAAGCGGTTGCCGACGCGGTGGTGAACTGTTAGAAATAGCCAAAGACGTTTACATCGTAGTCCGAGCTCTGTCTGAAGCGCCAAAAACATTCGAGATATCTATCCGCATAGTTAAATCGTCAATGAAATGGAACTTGACATCCATGCTGAAGCATTTCGGCTCGTACGCCACGTCCCTCATTCCCGTTGCTTTTTCATCAACCAACACTCGCGAAACTCGAGAGAAGAAGGAAGAGAAGGGATGCTGGTGAGTTTGATCGTGGTCATCTGCGCCTTTTTCGCGGGAGGCGCCTCGATGTGGTACTGCGCCGTGTACCGGAAGAAGAAGAAGCTGCAGCAGCAGCAGATGCCGCAGTACGAAGCTCAAGTGCCCGTTATGGTGACGCCCCAAGGTCCCGTGGAGTATCGACGTGCCTGACTCGCAGACGACCAAGTCGACAAACCCCGAAAGCTGCGACTCACAAGGAAGGATCCGCTCCCTCAAGTGAAGACGCAGCACACAGATATCTACACTGTAGTGGCTATGAGTGAATCGGCTTGAGCCTTTGGGTTTTCGTTGTCTGCAATATTACTCTTCGGGTTAATTCAACTGTCGGGGTACAAACAGCACGACGCCCTGAGCTACCAGCAACTACAGTACAGCAGATGCGAGCTCACATGCAATACATAGGAGGAGGAGGCTCTCGCTCTTCAGTCACCGTCACCACTTGCTTTACTTGATCATGTACGACTGCACCGGCACCACGGGGCCCAGCGCCTCCTTCCACGCCGGGTTCGCGTCCAGACGGCCGAGGAAGATGCTGGGGCCGATCTGCTTGCTGATCTGCGCAACGCAGTCGCGAGCCGCGAACTTGGCCAGGCGACTCGTGCCCTGCAGCGTGAAGACCAGCGGGTCGAAGAACAGCTCGAGGTAGCGCTTGAACACCTTCTTGCCCAGCGCCTCGCACATGAGCGGCAGCTGCTTCCAGATCGTCTCCTGCAGCACGGCCGTCTGCGGGAAGTGGCGCAGGATCGCGATGTCTGCCACCTGCGGGAGGAACTTCACAGCAACGTCAGGCGCCACGTCGCAGAGCTCGCGTACCATGTAGATGGCGCCGTCAGTGTGCTCCCACGGCTCCTTGTCGCGGTGCTCGTGGCGCTCGAACAGCTTGGGCTCCAGCGAGCAGCACGAGAAGGCCTGCTTGCTCAGGTGCTTCTTCTCGGAGCGCATGAGCTCGTCGTACTCCTGCTGCGTCATCGCCGGCTGCTTCTTCGCGAGCGGCAGGTACTCCTCCGTGATCTTGACCACGCGGTCGAGCGCCTCTTGGCCGTACGCGCGGATCACGTTGCCCAGGGCAATGGCGGCGTCTTCACGCACCGACCAGATATCGTCCGAGAGGTGGTCGATCCACAGGTGGTAGAGCTCGTCCAGGAAGGGGCGGCACTCCTCGGGGAAGCCGAGCACCAGCTGCGCCGACGCCAGACACGCCGCGTCTCGCACCAGGTTGGACACGTCGTAGAAGCAGATGAGCAGCGCCTGCATGAGGCGTGCAACGTGCGGACGGATGGCCGTCGGGTCCACCTTCATCCCCAGCTCGGCGATGCACTGGCACGCCGACTCGCGCACGCAGTGGTTAGTCATCTCCACGTAGTAGTCGACGATCTCGTTGGCGTACCTGGCCACGAGCTCGCGGCCCTGGTTGCCCATGATCAAGCGCCACGACTCCTGCGAGTACTTCTGCACGCGCTCGGCGATGTAGTAGCGGTTCAGACACAGCCGCGGCAGCAGCACGGGCAGGTACGCGGCGCGGCCTTGCTCCTGCAGCTTCATCAGGAAGGTGCGCGCCGAGATGGACGCGGCGTAGCGCACCTGGCACCAGTTGTCCTCCATGCCGCGCTTGATGCACTTGTTCAGCACGTCGCTGACGTCGGCCTGGTGCGCCTCCAGGAAGCCCACGGGGGCGATGTCCGCCAGCACCGTGATCGTGTCCAGGCCGACGACGCGCACGTGGCGGTTGATGTGGAAGCAGCTCTTGGTGGCCACGAGCTCCAGGACCTGCGGCGTCAGGTACACGAACTTGGTGGTTCCGTCGTCCGTCTGCTGCTGCTGCAGGAAGGCCTCTCCGCTGCCCTTGATGATGTACTTGAGCGCGCAGAGCGAGCTCTCGAGTGCCTTCCAGCCGCTCACGTCGTCCAGGTGGTAGGGCGTGGAGGGCGTGCGCGGCGTGCTCTCGGGGCTCTGCGGGGGCGTGAGCATGCCGTTCTGACTCACGTTGTCGTCCAGCTCGTCGAAGCCCGTCTCTTCGAAGTCGGGCGAGCGGCTGAGGTTGCTCACGACCGAGTCGACGATCTGCGGCGTGAACTCCTGCGTGACCCAGCCGAGGTCCCAGCGGGACAGCACGCCCAGCAGCCGCGCCACGGC